>JASANC010004706.1:0-34832 GCA_030248135.1 Theristus sp. LFF4_11
ATAAACTTCGCATTTTCACTTTACAAAAAAGGCTTCGCTTATGTCAGGGTAAACGGGTAAAAAAAGCTTTAGCTTTTTAAAACGGGTAATTGAAAAAACGTTAATTTTTATACTTTTTATTCGATCTTACTTCACTTACAAAAAGGCTTGACTTAGGTTGGGGTGAACGGGTAAAAATAGCAAAATCATAAACTTCGCATTTTTTATTTATTTAAATACATTAAAAAATATTGTATTGTAGGCGGCTTCATGGCAGCACAAGGTAAATTTTCTTCAGATTGGTTATTCAGTAAACGTTACTGTTTTTTCTTTTTAATTCAATGCCACTTCACCAAAAAGCTTGGCATTGATTAAGCTCGGGTCCATTGGCTAGTTGGCATTGATATTTAAAAAATGAGATTGAGCTTAGCTACCTTAAATAGCAAAAATAAGCGCCAATTCAAATTGCAGAAAAGTGATACGCACAAACAAACAAACGGACACCACTATTATCTTAGTATTATGATGATGAGGAAAACTGCAAAACATGAAAAACAAATGGACAGCAGTTGGCAAAGGAGCGTGATCCTTCTCTGTGACCAATCTTCCATTGGATTTTTCTTTTCGTTTCTTCAATAAAACAACCAGCTTGGGAGATTCTTAATGTCACGCAAAAAAATAATGCACATGTTGACGCACATGCTTGTGCAGGGGATGCACATGCTCGACAAAGCCGTGCGCACTTCAACAAAAATAACAGACTTTTTCTTTTGAAATTGATGCAGATGCAATGCAACAGTTTTCTCTGGCTTCATCGAAAAATTGAAGCGCATATGAATCGCTGTTTGTGCATCTGCACCAATCAGTGCACGAACCAGTGCATCTACATGAGCGTCATTTTTCGCATGGTTGCCGCCACAAGCAGTTTTCTTCTCGTTATCTTGAAACTTGTTGGCGACAAGGATCGAGTTTGCTATAAAACTGGCCCAGGTCGAAAGCCACCACCACGGTCGTCAGCGCGTTTCCTGCCGCGGAACAGACGCGCGATGAGCGCGCGCGACAGCGCTTTGTTGTTGTACAGGTAACGTTGGTGGTCATCATCACTCGCGTAGTCAGACAGTCCAATCGTTGGGTAGACAACGAAGGCCATCGTTAACGCCACTGAAATCGCTCCAAATGCCAGCAGCTTCATCTTTTTGTTCGTTTATTATTATTCTTGAACTGGTGTTGATTTTATGTTCAAGATGCACGGTCACAAACAAACACTTGGACAAAATCTCAAAGTACAGATATGTAACAACACAACGTCTTGTCTGTCAATGAGTATGATAGTTTTAATGGACGTTTTTCAAAATGATGAAAAATATTTTGCGCATCTCTTATTCACGATCTCAGATTAGGATAATAAATGTGAGGCCTTACACGATTATGCGGGTTTGATTAAAACGTGAACCACACTCATAACACCAAGTGCGATTGTGCTAGCTGCATGAAGCAACGCAAATTACAACAAAACTCCAAAATCAAGTTAGACTCCGTCAGCTCAGGCAAACAACTTTTGAAAATAGAATTATCTTCTTAAAAATTCTTCAGCTTTACCACGCAGGAAGCTCAAAGCCATCCCACGAACAGTAATGGGATATCACGGATATCAAAACAGCAAATCCACTTGTGATTGTGCGTTAATGTCTTAAGAGTTTGAACTTTTTCTGCTGACCAGTTACATTTCGGATAAAATCACAAAGAATACAACAACGAAGATAGCAGACGTTTCTCATCCACAGCAATCCTACATGGTATCTGTCTACAGTCGAGCTCTTAAAATTATAGGCAATCAGCTGATTGGTAGATGATCACGCGTGATGCATGTTTTCAGGTGCAGGCATAGCTGTGGAGGCGGAGTCTGCCTTGCACAGAAGGCATACATATCACGCGTGATCGCCAGCCAATCCGCTGATTGCCCATAATTTCGAGTTCACGACTGCGATCCCGCCAATCAGTCAGAGCGTCAGCCGAATCGATCCTTCATCAGTCGCCGCGTGTGTCCGTTGAAGGCGACGATCTTCACTTGCGGTGATCGAATCGAACGGAAGCCGTTGGCGTCCGACGAACGAACCGAGCGAAACGTGCCGCCCGGCCGCAGGAAGTCGGCTGGCTCGAACGCACGTTTGCCGCCGGCGTACAGCAGCTGCGCCGCCAAGGGTTGCTCGTTCTCGTGGTACAGGTAACGCCGCGGCAAGTAGTCGAACGTCGCTGCCAGCGACACCGCCATCAGCACCATCGAAAGCGTCAACTTCACGGCGTTGTTCATGGTGTCTGTTTTTCTGTCGTTCGCTTGCTTTATAAATTCTTCCTCGTTTTGTGATCTCTGAAAAGTGCTCAGTCGCAACGTCTGACGGTACGAATGGACAATGAACAAGACAGCACGGTCATAAAAATAGAGTAGAAAATATACAACACAGTTGCATGAATGACGAAGTGGTGCGCTGGCGAAATGACGAAACGACATGCTAAGTGGTGCCCATTGGGCGGCCCACGTTTTATGATTCACTGCTGCGATCACAACCAACTTTGTGTTTCTTAAGATAGTACCCACGCAGAAAAACAATGCACTTGTGTACAGTATGACCGTTTAAACATGGCAGCTTTTTTCAGGGTGCAAGGAGCGCGCGAAATTTGAATCAAAGAAAAAAGTTGCTCAAAACCCAACTGCGTGTCAAATTTTACATGTTTCTGAAAATTAATTGGTAATTCGGGCTATTCTGTTCATTATTTCTACCTTTGCACACTCGATTGGCGGATATCTTATCGTTTTTGAGAAAGGAAACTCCTAGTCTGTGACTAATCTCGCCTTGATTGAGACTGCCATATTTATTCGGCCATACTGTAGATGCACCTGTTCGTGCACTTATTGATGCAGATGCTTATAAAGCCATGCACTTATTGGTTCACTTTCACTTCAATGTTTTCGAAGCAAAAAAACTGTGCTTGGTTCTGAAAAAAGTTTTTGTTGTTTTAATTGAACGGATTTGTGCATGCGTGAATTGAAAAGTGCACGAACATGTGCATGAACATGTGCATCAACATCTGCAACATTGTTTTGCGTGCGGCAAATGAAAAGTCATGTTTATTTTGAAAGGCGCGCCTACGATGGTGCTCATGTTTTCTTTTGTTGTTGTTCATTGTTCATGCGCCTTTTATTCTTAGTTCTAAAACGCGATTAATGACAAATGAGTTTACGAAACAACTAAGAACAGTTTCAGCGCACAGGGACGCTGCTCTTTATTACAGGAAATAATACATTTTCGGTTGAAAAAATGAACTACTGCGGTTGTTTTCGAAACTGGACCAACTAGACGCTGAAATTTCTTCAATGAGCATGCTGAATTTTAGTATGCTCATTGGTGCACGCTCATTTGCTAGTTAGCATTCAGGCAGATCACATTTTTTGCATCTGCTTCTGCACCCACACATTTCACGAGATGTAACAAAACAAAAGCATGGGTTTGAAAAGGTAGCATAATACAAGTTGTATAGATAATCCGTGGGCTTTTGGTTTTTCGACGTGGTTTTGCAGTCCGGTAATCGTTTCACTGATCAATGTGTTGTGGTTTCAGTGAGTGAAAACGCTTTTGTATGTCGGTTTCCTCCCTCGACCTTTCTTATTGGATACCATCCTGCGTAAACTTTTTATTTCTTTCAAGATTCCGTGTGAACTCAATACGAACACTTCGTACATAGAAATCTAACACAGTTTGTTGAGATTTGAGATCATTGCGTGTGAAACATACTGTACAAAGAAGCGTGTCAGAAACCCGAATGTCGAGAAAATATTTCAGGCAGTAGAAACACATATATAGAAACAGTTGAACGATTCAAATGCAACATTCTGATTGGTCGAATCGTACACTGTGCGATCTTGTGTCGTCAATCAGCCCAGCCAATCACACGTGTCACAGTCTCTTCATTTGAAACACGCTAAAAAGCGTCCAAGCAGATGTTCGGTGTCCTGTCCACTTGGGTGTGTCCCCCGCGGTGTCCGCGTCGCAGTCCCGAAAGTAAAAGTGGGCGCAAAATGCCGATTGCGGTAAAGGCCCGTTTATACCTGACGTATGCGCGTACGGCACGGCACGGCACGGCACGTCACGCTACTTTAGGTCTCGTTTTATTGCATACTGCCGTTCCTACCTGACGTACGTCGACGTAACGTCTGCATACAGGTATAAACGGGCCTTAAGTATGGTATTGGCAGTGTATTTTCGGGATACCACGCGGGTCAGGACACCCGGGCGGACAGGCCACCGGACAGTTGTTCGGGCAGCGCATTTTATAGCGTGAATGAACGCATGCGTTCCACTGCGTATCCCGCATAGCCCAAAAACGTCTCCACTTGGCGTGCATCGCGCTGCTGCTACTGACGCCTCTGAGCATCGTCGCATCTCACCGCGTACAAGCACTGTCGATACGCGATCAACAGATCGAGCACCGTCACGTAGCAGATCCACATGACGTACGGAAACGACAGCAGACCGGCGGTCTTGTCGGCGCCAAGGAAGATCGCGAACTGACAGACGGAGAACGACCAGACGGCCGTGCCGACGACGGCGATCGTGATCGGGTCCGAGCGGTCGTGGGGGCGACGCACCATCAGGAATATCCAGAAGTAGGCGGCGCACAGCTGCAGCACGTACAGGCCGAACGTCAGGATCATGTAGCGCCGGTCGGCTGGTGACGCGACGCCCGTCACGTTGGCGGTCGTTTGCGCCCACGCGCAGTACGCGGCGACGCCGAGCAGAATCAGGGCGGCACACCACGCGACCACGCTGCAATGATGGTGGTGGGGAGCTCGGACGATGTTCTGAGCCAGGGCCAGTCCCTGAAAAGCGTACTGAACGCCGTCGAGTGCGGCGCCCATCGAGTTTTCTCTGTCAGTAACGTGCCTATACACCTCTATACACCTGTACACCTCTCGGCGGGGCTCGATCGCCCGAACGCACAGATAAGATAAGCGTCTAACGCGCTACCACCGGGTTACCAGTATGACAATGTACCGCAACAAACAAACACACGTTTCTGCTGTTACTGCACGAACAACGCGCAGAAAAAAACGTTGTTTTTGAATCCACGCAGAGAAATGATGCACTTGTTAGATGCACGTGCTCGTGCAGATGCACTTTTTACTTTTGAGAATTGAAGTGAATCTGAATCTATAAATACACGACCACGAATATGTGCATCTACATGTGCATTAAGCACCGAAAAAACGCTTTTTTGTATCGGGAATCGCAAATCTGAACCGAAAAACTCAAAGATCGGTTCGCAAAGTCCTGAAACACAATTACTGCTGAATAAAGAGCGCCAGTTTTTTTCAGCGTAAATTTTTCACCGTTTTTCCTGCAGTCTCACCTGAACTCGGCGAGTATGAGCACCGGAATGTCGTGCGCCAGATAGAATCGAAAATGGTGAAAGATTGATTCGCCGACCATGAAGAGGTAGACGGCGACGGACACCGGCACGAACGTGAACACCAGAAACACCACGTACTGCCAGACGGACATGGCGCGAAATCGGAGTTTTTGAAACACTTCAGATAATCATTGGTCAATAATTGGGGTGAAGTGAAACTGCACGTTTATGCACATTGTTATTCCTAGTTTATTAGCCCCAGGAATTTCTTTAATCTGAAATAAACCAAAAACTGTTAAAAACACGGTCTAAGAGGCCCCGTTTCGAAACCTTCGTTTAAAAACGCGATAAAACTTTCGTTTTTTTGAACCCTGCGTGGAATACCGCCATTTCATCGCACAGCTGTCGGGAGTTTCCGTTGATTGCAGAAAATTGAGAGCATTGAGCAAGCTTGCTTTCATGAATGCACTGCATGCCACAGAGGTTATTAGTAATTTTTGTGAAGCTTTGACACATGTACGTACAATGTATATTGTATGTTCGTATCTAGTGGGAACGCTTGGGATTATGTGCAACTTGCAATGAGAGCCGAAATGAGAGCCAGTGGTAATTTCGAAAAATTGCACACTGGCACTTTACAGGTGAAGCTCAGGAAGAGTGAATAACTAAAACGGAACCCACCACGGGATTGATCTCGTGAGTGTGCCAATCAGAGTTCTGTCGGACGCTCGCATAAAGCGGATAGCAGCATAAGCAGCTTTTGCGCCGGAGAAAATTGTGTGAGCGGCATACATGAGCCGTAGAGCGGCGGTCATAAAAGCTAAGTGGAAAGACGAAAAGTATAGATGAACTACATGCAATATATGGAACAGCATCAGTGGTGTGCGCATGCACAATTGCGTGTCATGCCCGACGCGCCTTGATAGCAGTTTGCTCAATCAGCGACGAACTTGAACAAACACACACTTAGCACATTGCTGTTGACGGAGAACGTCACGACACCGGACAATGTGAATGCATGAATTGAAGAAAATTGAAAAGTTCCATGAGAGAGAGCAAGATAAATAAGCAGTGATCATGAAGAAAAACGGCTGAAAATAAAGGGGGGTGGGGGGCGGTGGGTACCGCGACGGAGAGCATCCGAATAATACAAAGCGCAAAAACGCACGTCAGTTGGAATGTTTGTTATATTGGCTTTGGTCGTGGCACTTCACGATGCCACTTTTCAGCGGCAAGACGCAAGTTGAGCGTTGTTTTTTTTTGCACAGCCACTTTGACCCCGACGCAATATCTTTGACCGACCAGACGGCGCAACACACGCGTGTGCTGACACTTGACAGGCGCCAAGCGCGTGAGAAGCATGCGGCCAAATACAGTGTACGTATGCAAAACGAGCTGGAACAAGAAAAAAACGCAATGCGCTTATTTTGCTGGAATATTTTCACGTTTCCTGCAGCATTCCTTGAACCTGAAGAGTCCTATACGCAAAATTGGGCCGCAAAAACCATGAAGAACAGAAGAATCTTTGCGCGATTGTCGTTGAAATACATGCGGATGTTTTTGGTGGCAAGCGCACACGGGCATTCCAGCCAGGCACACCGGAAGTAGCGCTGTTCTAGAAGCACACGACGCGTGATCATCAGGGCAAGTGCGTTCAGGGCAGGCCAGAGGCAGCTGGGTCGCCTCTGCTGTTCGCCACGCATGCAATCTGTCAACGCAGCTGTGTACAACTGTCTGCAAACCTGTGTGTAGCTCGGTCGTGTGGCGCATGTGAATGGACGGCAAACAATGATCGGAAGCATACAGTGCAGCGGACTGATACGGCCAGCGCACACGTTTGTTGTGCCCTACTTATCTCAACTTGCCACTTCTGTACCAAGATGAATGAGTGCTTTGCTGTATGTGTGTGTGTGTGTGTGTGTGTGTGTGTGTGTGTGTGTGTGTGTGTGTGTGTGTGTGTGTGTGTGTGTGTGTGTGTGTGTGTGTGTGTGTGTGTGTGTGCGCGTGTCTGTGTTGTGTGGAGCGACAAACGTGCACATACACGGCGTCATACAGCGCTGCGGTCGCACCGACACGTGCACTTTTTCTATGATTGCCTGCGCATCGCAAGCCAGTGCAATGTCAGTGTAGTATAGCGTCTGGCTCTTTGGCGTCCGAAACGCAAATATGAATCGGGTGTGGCAGTGCACTGCTTCACCATGACAATAAATGCACATGGAGCTCATTTTGTTTGTTTGTTCATCATCGGCGCAATCCGCTTGACATGATTCGGGAATAAGCGAAATTCGCGTATATGCTTGCTGAACACAAAAGTTGACGGAAACCTCCATGGGGCACCCGATGATGCAGACGACAAAAAATGGATCAAATTTCATTCTGTGCACGATTCACTGAAAAAGTCGCAAGAATTTTGCATGAATTTCGGATTTTGCCAGGAGACTCGCTGGATGGTATGCAGCAAAGTTACCGCGCTGGTTTCTCTCAGTTCCTTGCTAAAATAGCTGAAATTCCGCTAAGCATCAAGCAGATCAAATTTCACATGAATTTTATTAACCCCATATCCGTGATAAGCTGTCTGCAGCTAACGAAGTTTGTTTGCGCCGCACTAGAACTGGTCATTCGTGTGCTTCACAGTCAACCGTGTCTAATCCAATCAAAGCGCGCTGGGCCAGACACAGAGGTTTCGGCGAGTTAGTTTTTCAAAATGAAATAAAAATATTTTATTTGCATTAGTTCAACTTCAATGAGCAAATGATAAAGCAATCTTTATTTAGACTGGGACTTGCGGGATAATGCGGACAACAGGGAGGGAGATTCGCTGTTTTTGTTCAGCGCGTGCAGCACATGGATTGACTGAATAGAGAAACTAAAACGCTTTTTTATGGGAAATTTTCAGCTGTAGATAAAAACACTCAGAAAAAGCTAATCTATTACAAAAGATTCGTGCACATTTAGCGCGTTTTACTGCCTTAAGACCGTTTCACTGTCATTACCTATCAGCGGTGATTGAACACGCTGATCCGCCAAACAAAAAAAACGAAAACGCACCGAGTGCCGAGCACAGGGTGACGCAAGCTTATTTCGAAAAACAAGGTCTTTCTCGCAGAAAACACTGATCGATGACAGAAAAGCCGAAAAAGCCACTTGGAACGGGACTGGAGGGCTTGGTGTTTTGCGGCGATGTGGCTCCTATTTATTCAACTGTTCATTTTACGTTACTGCACGCAAAACAAACAATAACAATATCAGAAAAAAGAGTGTAACAATCAATGGCGAAGCACAGAAATGAAACCTGACAAGCATAATATAAGCAAGTGCCAGCACCGCCGTGTGCGCGCCTGTGGAGCGAAAGTGACTTTTTTGCGACTTTTAATGGCAGATATAAAAGGCGCCGTGTGTCCGTGGTGCCGCCCTTCGGCGTCGTTCTATCGCTGCAGCAAATTCTATTTTCCGTCTCAACATTATATTATTCCTTATGTGTGCGTTTTATTGTGATGCAAAAAAAACGCGAAAGAATGGCCGACGACCGCAAAACACGCGTTTAAAAATGTATTTCGCATGCTTACATGCGCGAAATTGAAAATCGCATGATAGTTTGCGTTAGCACACGCCGCGTGGCGCCACGCCGCTTTTGCTCATGAATAGCATCTGCGGAGCAAAGTAAACCGCATGACACTTCACGCCACGCGCAACCAATCGAGCTTGGAAAGAGCAGAGGAGAAAAACGAAATGCTGGATAATAATATTGTTATTCGGTTTTTAAAAGGAGAGGGGTACTTTCTTTGGTTGTTTTCACGGCTAGATCAACGCAGCGCCAAGTATGTATTTTGTTATTGGATTCTGTGCTTCACCAGCTTACCAATGAGCCAATGTATACGCTTCTGTAAAAAACTAACACACTGCGTGCTATTTTCGGTGATAATGCCTTGCGCACTGCGCTGCATCTTGGCCAGGTCTGCGCAATAAATTTTCGGCCAAATAATGACAAAATGGTGGCAAGTGGCATACGCACGACACGCGGCTGCGCCACGCGCTCCAAATGCATTTTATGAACGCACGTCCCGTTGCGCTTCGAAAGCAGCCAGGGGTGATGTTATTGTTGCAGAAAACTGGAACCGAGTTGAAAAATTTACATGCTTCGAATATGAGAACAAAAATCGAAACTGACCGAAAAACTGAAGAAAACCTGAAGACAATTGGTTTTCATGCGTTCATTGGAACGTTTTCGTTTTCAGTAATCGTGAAACCACAAAACTGCACCGCAGATGCGAGTCTCCCACCCGAGCGCGTCACAACTGCAGTGCAACTATAAACCGGACTGCATCTGACATGTGCGGGTGCGTGTGGCCGGCCACGTTGGCTTTTCAGTCGGATGGGCATGCATACTCGTCCAGAAATGAATCCAGTTGCGGCTTTCAAAATGCAAAACCAAGTCAGCTGTAAAGCGTGCAGCACTGCATGCGCTCGCAAATTGACTGTTGGGAGTAGACAGATCCGATCCATTCACGTGGTCAGTTTTGGTAAAGGGGACGCACGGGACGATCTTGTTTTGATTGATAATGTGATCCCAATGGACACGAACAGAGACTCGCCTAATGAAAATTGGAGTTCCGAAAAATAAATTGTTTATTCGCGATCGGGATGCGCAAGGCTGGATCTACTGGAAATGGTCGCATAAAATGTTGCAGTTTGAAAACGAAAAATGCGATATTGACAAGCATCGTGCACCGTTTTTTATCACAAACCGACACCACCACCCAGATTTTTGTGTTTTTGATTTGGTTATTCGAAACTTTGCACACGTCTCTGTACATGCGGAATGGCCGAGTAAAGTTGGCATTTTTCGGGGTGCAAGCCGGTACAGAATGGCCGATTAAACATGGCAGCTTTTTTCAGGGTGCAAGGAGCGCGCGAAATTTGAATGAAATAAAAAAAAACGTTTAGAAACCCAATTGTCTGTCAAATTTGACCCGTCTTTTTGAACGAATTGATTCCTCGTGCTCTGCTTTTCTTTTTTTCTCTTGCATTTTTGCATCTTGAATTATCTTGGCATTTTTGAAAAAGACAACTCCTAGTCTGCGACTGATCCCGCCTTGATGGAGAATACAAGGACTGCCTTATTTATTCGGCCATACTGTATTTGCAGTAAACCTGTCACTTTTTGGCAGATCACAGAGCCCGATACAAACCTTGAATAAAAAAATGAAACGGAATCGGTTGAAATCAAAAGCCTCATTTGTGGTAAAATATGTTTTTTTTCAACTCGACTCCGCTCTCCTTGGTTTGTGTATTTTGCTAAAAAAGGTGATGGGTTTAAAGAAACACACGGCACCAAATTAATTGTTTCTTTAATTGATTAATTTGTTCGTTCTAATCTGTTCACGATTGGCCAATATATCATGGTATTTTTTAGTCTGCGAGTAACCTCGCCTTGATTGAGAAGACAAGGACTGCCTTTTTTATTCAGTCGTGTATCTTCCTTTTTGGCAGTTCAATACTGTCAATTTTTTGAAAAGCCGTTGCGTGAGTGGGAGTACAAAGTGGACGCCCAGAAAATAAAACCAATAAGCTTTTTCGTATTTTTCTCCAGCCGTTTTTATTGCGCGATGTTTTTTTGATAAAGTACCGGTTGGGAATGAGCGTTGTGGCACATATAAAGTCTGCATATAGCGAATGTTTCACAGGCATGCTTTTGCTCGCTCCCGTTTCCGTCAATTGTCAATTCACAAGCATATAAGCTACATGTATGCGTGCATTTTCAGAGCGGTCGCCTGCGCTGTCCGTGTGTTTTCTGCGTTGCCACCACTCTTTCAACCATTTTTACTTTCGTCTGAGGCAGCCGTTTGGAATAAATCCAAGAAAACCGCGTGGCCTGAAGCAAAAAAAAACGTTTGTATGCACTGAAAAACCATATCGCATTCAATGTTTATCGCACACAATTTTGCAAACCGACAGCTCGAGCCTACAGCCTGGCCAGCCCGCTGGCTGAAGCCCTGAAGCTTGGCGTGCATAGTCACAACAACGAACTACAGCTGTGTGCTGTGCTCATTTTACGATGTTAAGTTTGTTTGGTGTGTTTTAGTTTTCTGGATTTTCAACGTTATTATGTAGCGCATTGATTTTATACACAGAACTTTTCAACATCAATGTAATTTTAGTCAAGAAAAACAATTTCCGTAAAGTCTTGCATATAAGGTCTCCTTATATAAATTTGAAAATCAAAAATTTCTGAAAAAAGGGGTTTTTTGGGGGGCAGCTTATAGGGGGGGGGGGGTTTTAAAAAAAAAAAATTAGGGCCCGGGCTTTATAAAGGGGGGGGGTTTTTCACAAAATTTAATTTTTTTTTTTTTTCGCCCCCCCGCGGCGCCCCCCCCCCCTTTTGGGGGGGGGGGGTTTTTGGGGGGGGTTTTTTTTTTTTTATCTTTTAGTGTTCGGTCCAATTTTGTCTTGAGTCATCACAACGAGGCTTCAACTAAAATGTTATGGTTGTGTTTTCAGTCCAAATGTTTTGTGTAGCCAAATTATTACCGCGCCTGTAAAAGCAGGAAACATGTTCTCTCGTTTCCTCTTCCATTCTGCAATTACTTATTGGTAAAACTTGCAATGTGAACGAATGTGCGAACAACAGAGACCGCGTCTGATCTTGCCTGTTTCAGCATCACATCACAGGAAGAATAAATAAGTAGCAAAGCACAACGCAACTGAAATAAAAGTCATAAGGCAACGGAAGCTCCATTGTCACAGCCTTTTCAGAGACCGTGTGGTCGAAGCAGACACACTGCTTTTTATATTTTCTTGAGTCTTTTTTTGATAGCGAGCGGAAGTTTTCATTCAACAGAAAACAGCGACAATGGCATCTGAAAATAATGACGCGATTGACTCAGTGTGAGTTGATGGTTTCTGGTGATTGGCGATTACTAACTGGATCCATAACTTGTTTGAATTTTTCAAGTTTTACATTTTATAATTACTTGCAATGTCATCCTGCAGTCGAACTCGATCGAATTATAGGCAATCAGCTGATGTTGGTTGTCACATAATGCATGCCTTCTGTGCAAGACCGTCTCCACCTCCACAGCAATGCCTGTACAGAAAGCATGCATCACGTGATCCCCAACCAATCAACTGATTGCCCATAATTCAGAGTTCGAGTTTTCAGATTGCCAGTTCCGGATGGCGTCGTCAGCAGCAACAGCAACAAGCCGCCGCCAACGTCGCCAACTGTCACCATCCAAGCGACGCCGACAATGGTCGTCACGGCACGTGGCGAGTCTGTGCCAACGGCGACAACATTCTACCAGGAAGGAGGCAGAGGCGGCTCGCCAGCGCCGTCGCTCGTCTCGATGGACGACACCGATGAGGTGCTCGATCTGTTCAGGGACGATCAGACCGGCAGATTCTGTGTCGCTGAATTGATCAAGGTACAGTGCGTTTGTTTAAACCTGTCACTCTTCTTCGTAGAGCATACAGAATTTACGAACGAAAGGAGCGGGAGCGGAGGTGCAAGAGAACATAGTTAACCACAAATGGGGTGTTTCGACCAAACCCGATACATTCGTTCTTAAGAATTCTTCCTGCAATTCAAAGTTTCGCGCGCACTGTATTCAGAGCTCAAAAGTGACATGGTTTTTTCAACAAATAGACTTCATAGAAATCATTGGCTAACTCGTTTAAAAACGTGAGCTTTTTTCGCTGGGAATGAAGATTTGTCAAATTGCAACAAAAATACAAAAACTGCTCGTTTTTTATTCAGACGCTCACAGACAACGGTATCAGCAAAAGCGACCCACGCCTGAACGAAGTGTACCTCGCGTTGATGAAGCAGATCCAGCATCACGAGACTGTCACCGCGAAGCACATCGACAGCAACAACAGACATAAGGAGCACCACGCCAAGGAAACGGACAAGCAGCACAGAGAGCGACTGCAAACGATGGAGCTCGATAAAATGGAGTTCAAAAAGTAACGAACGTTCGTTGTTATAGGAACAATCAGAAATCGAAACAAATTAGGAGAACGGGTTTATTAATAAAAACAGTTTTTGCAATCATACAATTTCAGTGCCATCATGAACTGCATGGTGCTGGTGACGAAGGCACTGAATCATCAGTTCGTCATTCCGCAGTGGAAGGAGTTTTGCGCCAGAATTGGTGCCATCTATGAACAGTGTAAACTGGTCACTGGCGGGAAAGTGAGTTTGAAAAGTGCATTTCATGATTGATGATGCTGTACAAGTGGTCGAACAGGACAATTGGTCAGTGTAATTGTTGGATCAGTAATTGCCATGACCCATTCCCAGAATGCCGACTACATACCGGAATTGGAACGGGTCGACTCGAGTTTGTTTGGGGTTGCGTTGTGCTCAACGGACGGTCAACGGTTTGGAACAATTCTATCAGTTCAATCATTTTGCGTGTGGCACGTCCACGCCTGCAGATGCACATGTTCGTGCACTCGTTGATTCACACCCACAAGCCACGCACAATGTTTAGCAAAAAAGAGCCGTTTTTCTTTTGAAAACAATGCAGATGCGGCCGTTGTTGCTGTTGAAAATTAAAGTGAATCTGAACCAATAAATGCACGGGTTTGTGCATCTGCACCATTAAGCATCATCTGTGATGTGATGTGCCCTATTTTTCTGCGTGCACCCTGAGATACCATTTGCGTTACGTTTCGCAGCGCATCGTGGGGTGACTCCAGCTATCCGTTCTGCATTCAGTCGATCAGCAAAGCGTTCACGTACGCAATCAACCTGCACGATCAGGGATCGGCGTACGTGCACTCGAAGATCGGCACCGAACCGTCGGGACGTCTGTTCAATGAAATCTGCCTTGACCACGACAGTCGGTGACTGATCTGGAATTGAATGTACTTCTTTATTGGCTTATTATGAACCACCGAGAAGAAATCAACAAACTGTTGAGCAGCCTGGCTACTCGACAGGTTGTTGAACTTTTTGTTGACTTTTATTCTCGTTTGACGCATCGTGCTTACAAAAAAACGAAAACCGTATGTTTCATTTTCGGTAAAAAATGTAAAAAACGGTTTGCAGACAAACCGCACAATCCGATGATCAATGCTGGTGCTATCGTGTGCAGTTCACTGGTGCGACCGCAGATGTCGCCGGCGGACCGATTCAATTTTGTTGGTTTAAAAAAAACTTCAGTTTTTTTGCGTGATTCGGGTGGTAGAAAACACTGCAAACCTTTTCAGATACTTGACCAATACAAAAGGATGGCGGGCGACGAATACGTTGGATTCAGCAATGGAACGTAAGTTGTGGTGACTAGTGATGCACGCAAGAAAAGTAATGAAGCTGTTGATGGGCATTGTTCGTGCACTTATCGATAAACATGCACAAACCGGTGCACTTAAAATTGTTGTTAGGCAAAAAAGAACCTTTCTTCTGAGAACAATGCAAATTTGGCCGTTTCATTTCGCAGGTTCATTTGTTCCAGGTTTCTGTCCGAACGTGAAACAGCCGATCGCAACTACTGTCTGACACATTATCTGCGTGAATTTGGAGTCTGTCAAATGTTTCAATTTTTTTTTGTTTTACCACCTCAGTAACTCCAAATTATGGGCAATCAGCTGATTGGTCGGTGAGTCGGTGGTGGTTGCATTGCTGTGTGGGGAGAGGCGGAGTCTGTGCCGCACAGACAGCATGCATCACACATGATCACACCAACCAATCAGCTGGTTGTCTATAATTCAGAGTTGGACTGCATTTAGAACTTCGACAAGAACGCCGACATCCGTGCGATTCTCGAGTTTTACTTCTCGTTGTGCTCGGTGTTGGTGACCGCTGAATCGTTGTCGGTGATGGCGGCCACATTGGCCAATGGCGGCATCTGTCCGATCACCGGCGAGCAGGTGCTCAGCAATGCTGCCTGCAGAGACACCCTGTCGCTGATGTACTCCTGCGGCATGTACGACTACTCCGGGATGTTTGCGTTCAAGGTCACACCAACGCTTGCTCGCAGTTGAACTCGAAATTACAGGCAATCAGCCGATTGGTTGGTGATCAGGTGATGATGCATGCTCTCTGTGCAAGCATTGCTGTGGAGGTGGAGTCCGTCCAGCACAGAAAGCATGCCTCACGTGATCACCAACCAATCATCAACTGACTGCCTATAATTTTAGAGTTCGACTGTATACGAACGAAATTTTATTAGCCAATTGACAATGTTTTGACCACATAAATGAGGCATCGTGTGTCCGTTTAGGTCGGTCTGCCCGCCAAGTCTGGCGTTGGCGGCGGCATCGTCACGATCGTGCCGAACTTGTGTGGCTTCTGTACATTTTCGCCGCCATTGGACAAAATCGGCAACTCGGTGAAAGGCGTGAAATTCTACGAGGTCTGAGCAAAATCGATTATTTCAAACGTCAGAAAAGCGCAATGTATCTGAGCAACGTGAAATCGACCGCAGGAACTGGTGCGCGTGTTCGGCTTCCACAACTTCGACAATCTGATGCACGAGAAAGAGCAGCATGCGTCCGACCCACGGCGTGCCGCGAGGGACTCGGGTGCCGGCGGCGGCAAGCAAATGGCGAACCGGCTGATCACGAGCGTGCTGTACGCGGCGAAGGCGGGAGATTTGAACACGGTCAGAGGGTGAGTGCATGCTAGTGAAAACAGCGGGGGCAGGTGTGGTCGAACTCTAAGTTATGGGCAAGCAGCTGATTGGGTGGTGGTCACGTGATGCTGTGGAGGATGTTCGCACAGAATGCACGCATCTAGTGTGATCACCAACCAATCAGCTGAGGGCCCATAATTTCGAGTGCGACTGTATTGTATTGTATTGAACACTCCCACCTTGTCATGCTGATTGGCTGCATTCACAACCATCAACAGCCACCGAAAAAGACGCATGCATGCGCGAAGAATCATATTGAATGTGAGAACGGCTGCGCTTGCGCATTCTCAGCTACGTGCTGCGCGGCATTGACATGAACGAGACGGACTACGACGGTCGCACGGCACTGCACATCGCAGCGAGCGAGGGCCACGCGACTCTGGTCAGGTTCCTGCTGGACAAGTGCCACGTGTTTCCGACGCCCATTGACAGGTACACATGGGTATACCAGAGGAATAAACATCCATCGCGACAAAACCGTTCAGCGCGTCCTGTACTAGTATATGTATTTGTTAAAACCCGTCACTTTTTAGTAGAATAAAAGCTCGCGAAAGAAAAAATGGACTAGAATCGAAGTTGCAAGAAAGCGTATTTGGCCACTAATAGATGTCTAATTTCAACCAAACCGGAGACATTCGTTGTTCTCACTTGAATTCAAAGTTTCGCATGTTCTGCGAAAAAGTGACAGGTTTGAACGAACGAAACAACTTGAATGAACGATTACGGAACTTTGTGAGCAGATGGGGACACACACCGTACGACGACGCGGCCACCTTTGGCAGGCCGGAGTGCGTGCAGCTGCTCGAGCCCTACAACGAGCATGCACGGTCGCCACAGCCGTCGCGCTTGCACGAGCAACCGTGAACACTGTTGTGCTTGCGTGATCAGTCGGTGAACGAGGGCACACCGGTTGTGTTCAATCGAAAGCTCATAGTGCCGCACCACTGCTGTTATCTGGTCGTTTGGTTCTGCGACTGGAAGCGTTTGCAGGCGCAGAATGAAAACTAGTGTCGTGCTTGATAAGGCAGGTCAACATTGCGCAAGTAGCTTCCGAGCCCGGTCGTATCTCATAAAAAATTGGGCTATTCAACAGCTTGTGAATTGACGCGTTAAGCGTGAAACTGATTTCAACTCTGTGCGCGCATTGAGTCGCAGAACCAAAAGAAAAGATGATATCGTGTTGTTTGGGAACTAGTTTCAAAACTCATAAGGGCCTCCAGTTTTGTGGACCGGTGCATTATTAACAAGATTCATTCATCATTCACATGTCTCCCAATTTATCCAGTATTATAAAAACGTTTCTATTCTGATTGAAAACTTTGATCTTCAACATATGCCTTTTTATCGTGTGTTTTCACATTTTTTTTGCTTCACACTATGCAGCTTTTGTTTTTGCTACAGTCAATGAAACTCATGAAATAACTTTCAAGATAAAAATTTCCAACAAAAACATGTGATTACAATTTGGGATCAGCATCAAATAAACCAAACAACAGCAACAACAACAATGCTCACAAAATCTAACGGAACATACTTATCGCTTCTTTTTGCCTTTCGATTTTGACGTTGTTTTCCGTGTTTTCTTTGTTTTGACTGCAGCTTTTTTCGAGCCAGCAGACTTCTTGGATTTCTCATAGAACTGTTGGCGATGTTTGGCGGAGCTTGAGCGCGCTGCTACTTTGCCAGCTTTTTTACGGATCTGCCGCCCACCACTGGCGTCTTCAGTACTGATAAAACAAACTTGCAGTCTTAAAGTAACTCTGCAGTACGTTTTGATTCGTAATTAGTATACTAATTAAAAAAAACGATTTTTTTTATTTTTGATCAGATTTTGCTTCCATGAAGTGGAAGGTTCATTTGCTTCCATCAGCTGGCTCCGGGGCAAGTGTTATAAATTTTAGCTGTCCAATAGTGCTACTGCTACACCACTGAGCGACTAAATAAGCTCATGAATCAACGTTCGCGAAACGTCGAAACAAACTGACCTCTCATGTGCAGTTCGCTGTTCCAGTGCAATCGCTTTGTGAACGTCCACCTTTGGCTTTTTCTTGTCCAGTCTTGTCAGTATGGCCAGCTGTTTTTCGCGTTCATCTTTGCTGCTCACTTCGTTCGGCGCAAACTAACGAAAGAACGACAAAAGTAGCTTTGAATGTAAAAAAGCGGCCGTTTTGTATCACAGTCGAACTCTAATAAAAGAATAAAAACAATAATCAATAGAAAATACTTGAATTGACAAGCAATCAATCTAAATTTTAGGCAGTCGGCTGGTCCGTTGGCGATCACGTGATGTACGATGCTTTCTGTGCAGGACAGACTGTCCTAACACCTGCACAGAAAGCACGCACCACACACCACGTGGTCAGCAACCAACCAATCAGCCGATTGTCTACGATTTAGAGTTCGTATCTGTATTGTTGTCTACTGTATGTAAACCGTAGCTTTTGTTTTGCTTCAACCGACTGGCCACCTGTCTTTTGCGACCAGCGTTCTTGGGCGTGCGCTCACCACGAAGCGACTCCTGGAACTTTCCAGCGCTCGCTGTCGCGCGTTTAGCCCGGTCCACTTGACGACTGATCTGAACAAATGCAACAAAAAACATTTTTAATCGGCCAAAACAAAACCCCGTTCTGAAAATCTTGCCACGCACGTCTTGTGGCGATTTTTGCTCGACGGACAAGCCGATGCCGGTGGGTGTGGGAGTGGGCAGAGGGATTGAATTCGTGCCGGTTGGGCCTTTCTGTCTGGCGATGTTGCGCATCCGTTGCAGTTCATTCTTGGCAACTCGTTCACGTTTCTGATCAGCCTTCTCACCATAGTAGTCCTTGTACGGGTCTGAAAATGGAGCAAATTAACGAAGCGTTGCGTCAAAATCCACAGTCTAACTTTATCACATGTCCAACTAGCTGATTGATTGGTGATCATGTGATGAATCCATTGTGTGCAGGCCTTGCTATGGAAGAGGAGTTTCGTTTGCACAGAATGCATGTGTGACGTGATCACCAACCAATCACCTCATTGCCAATAAGTGACTGTAAGAAAAAACACCCAACCGGCATTTTGCGGAATTTCAATCAGCCAATCTTTCTGTTGATCGTTCTTCGCCCGTCGATATCCCCAACGAGGTTTCCAGGTCTGTGTTTCCCAATAAGACGTTGAATTGAAGTGAACGAACACCACATGATTGCACTGTTGTTTGAACGTGTCAAATGTTTCAACCCCTCACCTGTGTCACCTCGTCCCAGACCAGTTTTGATTTGGTTCGTTTTTGGATCCCTTTCGTCTTCGCATATTCCTGCCATTTCGTTTGAGGTGTGGCCTTTGGCAACTGAAAACCAAACGAAAAGTGAAAAATTAACAAAGGATGGACATTTTCTTCAGTTTCAAACGAAAGAACTATTTTTGAACGTACCGGTTTTTCCCGCGGCAACTGAACGGTCGCCTCGGGAAGCTGAAAAAAATTATGGTTTTTGACTGTACCAGATCCACATCAAAAGTGATCAACACCCAGCAATAGTGATTGTTGAAAAAGAAATACAAAAACTCACTGTGACAACCACAGCGTTTTCAACTCGTTTCGTTGGCAGCTAAAAATAGACGGCAGTAGAATCATGTGAACTTGAAGGACCACTAAATGTGGACCAAATACCACTTCACTTCCAACCAGCTCACCTTCCACAGTTCGTTCAACACGCACTGAACGTTGTCTCTTGCGAGCGTCAACAGTTCAGCGTCATTTAAACGGCTTCTAAAATGAAAGATGGGAATTCAATGAGACACAGCAATCGCACTGGCTGTCGCCAAAGCCGTTCAGCATTATGCAGTGGCGACACTGAAACTATTCATGGCATAAAGTACCATGGCATCATTATTATCACTTTCTGTTGCAGAAAGAATTGAGTTTCAGCACGCCAAACGTGTTCGGGAAAGAAGAAAATGCTGAAGTTGATTATTTGCCTAAACACGCGTGTGAAAATGCCAAAACAATCTCTGCCAATTTATTGGGGTTTTACAAAAAGCTTTCAAACTGATTGCATTCGAAGTGCTAACAAAATAAAATAGTACTAGCCATGAACACGACAAAATGTTCATGATTTCTGGGTACCTTCGATCAATCGGCTGCAGATCTTCACAGAGCAGATGCTGCAAATCAATGCGCGGCTCAATCGATTTCACAACCGTGGTGCTTCGCGGCTGTGCAACATCATCAACGGGCTCATGCTCAGCATCCATTGTTTCCAGTGCTGCCTGCTCAGCAAACTCAAACCAACAAAACGTTGCGTGAAACATTTGGAAACTTTGATAAAAATAAATTGTCACATTCGGACACTTTGACAAAAGCAAATAAATTGCAGCAGCAGGCCACTGGAATGATCGAACCAGTCGATAAAAGTAACTCGATGAACTAAACAATTCTGAATTTTACTAAAAGCCACAGCACAACGCACCAAAACAAGGCAATCATACACTTGAAAAGACAACAATGCAACTGGGAGATCATTTTGGATGAGCACCGAAGTTTCAATTCAACAGACAACGTAAAAAATCAAACTTGACAAATTGACAAAATACAGCCGATTGATCTTAAACGATATTTCGAAGTTTTCTTCGACAGCAAAAACCAAATCAGTAGACCCTGTCAAAGCGCCAAACGTATCCCTGAGAGCTGGTGGCAATCAGAATGCGACCATCGGGGCTGAATGCAATGCGTCGAATCACTGCGCGACACTTTGGCGCACTCAGCTCGTACATGCTGCGCAAACAAACAAACGTAGTTTATAGTTTTGATTTTCGAGTTAAAAAAATGTGCAGGTTTACAAGCTAGTAAAAATTCCATGTCTCTTTTTAAATCAGTGCACTTCCAACTTTTATTTCGAAGAAACTGTGGCAAAATGTAGAGTAAACTGACGTCGAATTCTAAATTTAAGCAATCCGCTGATTGGTTGGTGATCACGGAAGTGACGTATGCTTTCTGCGCAGGCATTTCTGTGGAGCTGGACGTGGATTCTGCCCTGCATAGAAAGCATCATGTATCACGTGATTACCAACCAATCAGCTGATTGCCTATAATTTAGAGTTCGACTGCAGACGCTTCTTTCCACCGCTTACGCATTTTTCTCGCACACAAACGACTGCAACGGCCACAAATGGATTTTACCAACGTCATTACCACACGCAATGTACTGAAAGAAAATAGAAATAAACAAAAAAAACGAAAAAAATTAAATGAATGGAAAAACACGCCACAGTTCAATAATTATCTCTACAAAAAACAATTATACTTCCATGCACAGATAGATAAATTCAATATTGCACGAGTTCTGCTTTCCAAACAGCACCGCCGACCTGCATGTGCGGATCAATGTCGAACTTCTCGAACCACGTGACCGAGTGCTCGTGTTCGTGCGTCGCGATCAGCAGCACGTTGTCTTCGGGCAGACTGGCGTCGTCGAAACGTGACGCGTCCAGTGGCTCGTTGGAGAGCACTTGCGAGGACGTGCCGAACTTGCACACGCTGATCATGTCTTCGCACGACTGCAAGTGTACAGGCGGACTCGAAATAACAGGCAATCCGCTGATTGGTTAGTGAGCACGGAAGTGACGTATGCTTTCTGTGCAGCAGCGGACTCCGCCACCGCAGCAACGCGCCTATACAGAATGCATGCATGCGCGTCACCTTGGAAATGAGCAGCTGGTCGCCGACGAACTGAACACAGTCGACGTAGTTGTTGTGAATGTCGCGCGTTTCGCCAATCGGCAGCTCAAACTCGTAAAATGGCAGCTTTGTTGGCTCGGTCTTTCTGCAAATTATGAAAACGGCATTGAACAGTCTTCACTCGATAACATATCCAACTAGATGATTGGTTGGTAATCACACGTGATGCACGCATTCTACGCATACCAAACTGCGCCTCCACAGCAGTGCCTGCACGGAATGCATACATAACGTGATCACCAACCAATCAGCGAGTTGGATATGTTGCAGAGTTATGCTGTATTTTTGAATCACGGAGCATTTGACTGGACAGCAGACACGATAATACAAAGCGAGCAGCCAACCAACTCTCGGCGCACCTGTCAAAGTGCACATCGTGCGTCTGCCGCATCAGCGTGTCCACATGCTCACGGATCGGCCACACCTTCACCGCATGATCCATGCCGCTGGTCGCCAGTAACGTGCCCGCTGCGTTGAACGCCTGTGCATGCAAGCGCGTCAACGTCGAACTGACCCCACAGTAGAACTCGCAATTGAACACTACCAACCAGCTGACTGGTTGGTGCAATCACGTGATGCATGCATGCTTTCTGTGCAGGCGTTGCTGTGGAGGTGGAGTCTGTCCTGCACAGAATGCATGCAATACGTGATCACCAACCAATCAGCGGATCCCATAGCCCATAGTTTCGAGTTCGACTGTAGTTGCTTGTGGGTATAGGCAACGGAAAAAACGTTACCCATCTATTGCATGTCCATTTCGCCAACCCCAGTGGTGAAATACCCATCACACAACAAAGCACGAACCGCGTGAATCACTTGGTCCAAATGCGGCCGCAGACCAGCGTAGACGGCGAGGCAGCATCGGGCGACGGCGCTCCACAGGCGCACCGAATGGTCTGCAAAGTTGCACGAACTAAAATTACAAAAAATACACGGATGCAAAATCATTCTACGAAATCCCGTTGTTTCAGTTCGTGACCTTTACTCGCCGACACGAAAATGGTAGAATATTTCGGGTGCGTCGCGAGCTCGTTCACAGCGCCACCGTGGCCGTATAAGGTCTGCGAAAGGAGAGAGAACATTGAAACGAGGTGATGTCAGTTGACAAACAGCAAAATGAACAGTAAATACATTCGAACTCTATATTATAAGTAATCAGCTGATCCGTTGGTGAGATCACGTGATGCATGCTTTATGTTGAAGCAGACTCCGCCTCCATAGCAATCCACCTCGTAGAACCATGCATGCATCACGTGATCACCAAGCAAGCAATCAGCGGATTGCCAATAATTTAGAGTTCGACTGCAAATAACGCTCACGGCAACACAGTCGGCTGAGAGCAGATCAACCATGCGAATGCAGCCGCGCTCGCCCGCCACCGCCAGCTGGTGTTCACCCTCCTCTGCTGCCGTGTTTTGCGCCACGAACAGCCAGCAGACAGCGTAAAAATTCTCCTGCTCCATGGCGTTCTGTTTGTTTTTCTAAAAACAAAAAAAATCATTTGGATATGAGGAATTATGGGTCGATGTATGCTGGCAAAAGGCCATTGTTAAGGCCAATTATTAACACAGCCCCATAAAAAACTGTGGCTCTCGGCAAGTCAGTATGAAGTGAAAAGCGGAGTGTGAAAAGTCAAACCTTCAAAGCAGTGTCCATGAAACAGAAAATGCCACTCATGAATTGTTTCGTGTTTGAAGTGGACGGAAAGCACTCGTAAACGGTCACCTGTAATAACACCAAAAACAATAATAGTCCTTTAACATCCAGATGCAGTCAAATGAAAGCTGTTCTGCTCTATATGTCTCGGACTTGATTGTCGGATCATAAAAAATGTTTTTCACCTCATTTTTCAAATCTTTTGTCACCTGATTTCCTCCTACTGTTGCCATGATTGCATTCGATTCGGGCGGAAGGAATCGGTTGAATGCACAGCAATACACATCTTGGTTGTGTTGTTCCTGATGATTTCACAAAAACTTGTTGGTACTTGTCAGGTTTTCATTGTTGAAGTATTGTTTCAGCAGAGCTTTGAACGCAATTTGAACGAGAAAAGTAGCAGAGTGATCAATCAGTTAAAGAAACTGATTGTGATTGTTGTGGCAAGTGCTAAGCAATTTGGATGTTGCGTTATATCCGTTGTTAAAAATCAAAAAGCCACAAATAAAAATTGAGAATGGTCAGAAATTTTATAAACTCACTCTGATGCTTTGTGTGAACGCAAAGGGTGGCCGATTCCGAGATTTTGTTTCTTCATTTGTTTTTGTGGCAGACGACACAGTTTCTTCGTGATCCATTATTGTTCGGTATTCGGTATCGGTTGTTTGTGATAAATTGTGAATTTTGTTGCGTGCGGTGTCCGTGTCGGTCGCCGCAGGTGGTTAAGTTACGGTTCGAAAAAATTTTAAACTATAAAAAATGTTAATGTTTAATTTCAAGCCGGTAAGTTTTCTTTCACTTGGGTACAATTGGTTGTAGGGCAACCCAGCCCAATTAGTTGCGTTTTGAAGGTTAAAACACAACTTTCAACTTTCAACGTTTATCGTACAAAACGCAGTGATACGAATGATACGATGGATGCCGAAGCATCGAAATAGGTAAGCACAACTTTGATTTTTAAACTTTTTTGTTTTTTAACAACCCTATTCCTAGTCCTAATTTTAACTCCTCTAAGCGAAGCCTTTTTAACAAAGTGAAAATGCCTGGATTTTGTCAGCTTTGATTGAACTTGTTGAAGGGATAAAGCATTGGGATCAGTGGTCAGTTATATAAAAGTGAATAGTTCTGGTTGTCAAAAAAACAAAAATAGTGATTTAAAAAAAAATTTAAATCAAAGTTGTGTTAAATAAATGAGATTTTGCAGCTGAATTTTGCAGCATTTTTGCATTTTTTGTACGATATAATATGTAGATAAAAAAAGAAAATGAAATGCTGTTTCTATTTTGATCCACTACCACAGCGCTACAAAAACTGAAGTTACAAAAAAATGAATATCAGTTTCTTTTTTGTCTCGTTTTTTTCACTTTGTTTCTTCTGATTTTGTTCTGTTTGTTCCTTTATTCAGTCGTTATGGCACATCTGCCTAATGTTCGGGAGTGCGGTGCGTGCGCGATCTGCACTCAGCCAACGGTACGGTACGTGCGATGCGATGATCATGATCCCGTTTAGACTATTAGGATACCGCCCACAACTAGATGTCAAGAAAAAAAATTTCTATTTTTTTTTTAATTTAAAAAAAAAATATTTTTTCAAATGAAAGTTGTTCAGAATTTTTCAGGGAGTCCGAATATCACCATGAGCCACCGACTTACCATATGACCCCCACCATAGTTGTTCTAGGGGGGGGCCTAAAAAATTTTCGAATCTATCTCTATCAGACAGGTTTTTTCGGCTCAGCTATTATCTATCTAAAAAATTTTCTCAGCCAACTATCTATCTGAAAATTTTTGTCTTCGAAGACATAAAATGAGTCAATTTTTTTACCAAAATTGACCATTTTTGCTCGTAATTATTGAAAATTTCGCTAATTTTAGGTAAAATACGCGTGTATACTTGATTTTTAGTGTATCTTTAGCATTATTTTGCTGTTTTTATAGCTTTTTAGCATTTTAGCTATCTATCTATCAAATTTCAAAATTTTGACCGGCCCCCCCCCCAAAGTCACATGGCCCCCCCCCCGCGGCCCCCCCCAAAATTTTCCAGCTATCTATCTATCTAGAAAATTTGCTCCAGCTATCTATATCGGCCCCCCCCAAGCCCTCGGCTCTGGAACAACTATGACCCCCACTCATATGGGAGGAGGGTGAAAATTTCAGACTTGGTTTCGGCAACCCCATTTTCCCACCGACGACATCACGGCTCGTGTTTTGCCTCTCAATTCACCTCAAATAACACGGGAACAAGTTCAACAACAAACCGGTGTGATCATGCTGACGACACGAGGCGAAACAGCAACGAGCAACCAACGAAGTTACGCTTGCAGTGGCAGACAGTGCAATTTCGACCTTTCGAGATCCTGAAAAACGATGCGTAAATGTGAGTTCTCTGCTTCTATCTCACCTTAGCGGCATCGGAATTTGTTGAACTAGCCTTTGCGACGCTCAAGTACTTCAATGCGCGAGTCGATCATCACTCACCAAGGCTAAAAACAGTCGATAAATCAATCCAGAATACCACCTGCAGCGTTGAAGACTAAGTGACAAGGTAAAGTCAAAGAAAATTTTTGTTGAACTTTCGAAAAATTATGCCAAAAACGGCATTTTCAGGGCACATTAAAGAAAAAATTTCAAAAATTTTTAATTAAAAAAAATGCTCATTTTTTTACTTTTTTTTAATTAAAAAAAAATTTTTTTGACCCTTACATCTCTACCCACAACCCACCCCGACCGCCGACCCCGAGGTACCGACCGACAACTTCAAAAATCCGCAACTCAAATTTTTTCATTGACAGTTCGTTTGTTAAGTAAAAAGTGGAACAGGCTCGCTCGCTCGCACCTTGCGCACCACGCACGGCACGCTCACGTTCAAGGTTCAACGTACAACGAATATGGCAGCAACGCAAGCAAAGCTTTTGCTCCAAACACTGCACAGAAGTTTTTATCAAAATGCAAGAATTGCACAAAATGGGAGTTGTGTTCAATTGCTGACTCGTGCACATTGCTGTTCAAATGCTGGTAAGATCTGAATTGTCAAGTAGTAGTGAAATGCAAAGGTTTCCGTGTGTAATTGCATTCAATTGAATTGAATTGAAAGCATTTTTAAATTTCAGCAAACTTCAAGAATATTCTAGTCGAAACCGGTCAGGGAAAAACGAAAAAGGTGGCCGTTGTTCAGCTGAATCGACCAAAAGCGTTGAATGCGTTGTGCAATGAGTTATTAGAAGAGGTGAGCAGTTTTTCATAACAGCAGCATTTCGTTCTGTTTTGGTCAACAATCTTTTTCTTCACTACTTTTTATATATACTTTACTGCTTTGCATCAGCACTTTTTCTTTTCACATGCTAAAAACATCAACAAAACTCAAAGTCAATATTCAGCTTGCGCACGCATTTCGACACCTCGACAAAGACGACGGCGTGTCCTGCATCATACTCACCGGATCGGAGCGTGCATTTGCCGGTATTTTTTTCAGTCAGACTCAGAAAAGTTTTGTGCGCTATAATCGCGGGTGACAACCGCAAAAACAGATAATTTTCGTTTCATCAGCCTTGAAAGCTTTACAATTTTCAGCCGGTGCCGACATCAAAGAAATGCAACCGCTTGAGTATGGCTACACGTACGGCACGAATTTTTTGTCCGACAATTTCACGTCAGTGACGAACGTAAAAAAGCCAGTGATTGCTGCAGTCAACGGATTTGCGGTTAGGTCACTCTCACATTCTTCAAAAGCAATTCTGAAGTTGTTCGTCGCCTTTTCACTATTTTTATATTTCGCTGTGTTTTTGCAGCTCGGCGGTGGCTGCGAGCTTGCGATGTTGTGTGATATCATTTACGCTGGAGATAAGGCAAAGTTTGGACAACCTGAAATCAATATTGGAACCATTCCCGGTATGTTTGTTGGTCAATCAAATGAAAGCCACCAGCAGAGCAGTCAGTTATCGTCTCTCGATCGATACATCATGTGAATTTCCCCCAACTGACCATGAGACTAGAGAACGTTTTGACAAATAACTGTGTGTGAATCAAACTAAAATCAGTTTTTAATTAATGACATGCTATGCAAACCTCCGAAGCACGGCACGTTTGGGAAAACATGTCACTGTTGTTCGCAGAAAACAGCAGAAAAAATGGCATCGGCGTTGCAAAAAAACATTCAGCCAGGTGTTTGATTTCAGCCAAACCCGATACATTAGTTCGTCCGTCTGCAGATCAACGTTTTGCATGCTCTGTGTTCTGCGAAAATAAGCGACAGGTTTGAACAAACATGCTGTATCATTGAAATCATTTTCGAGGCGGTGGCGGCACTCAGCGGCTGACGCGCGCCACCGGCAAGTCGGTCGCAATGGAGATGATTCTGTCCGGCGATTTCATCACCGCACAGCGAGCCCTCGAAACTGGACTCGTTTCGAAAGTCGTGCCGGCCGATCAGGTGCGCATATCAAGTTCGAGTGTCGTTTTATTTAAACTTCAGTTTTGTTTTGTTTTTCACATTAACTTCCAGACGTCCAAGCAGAAAGCAAAAGTGGGTGTCATCGTCGTGTTCGTGGCATAAAGTACTGCGTCATTTTTCAATATTTCGAATGCAGTCAGTTTTGGCGTTTTGCGGAAAAACCAAAAAAACCGCAATTTGGCGGCTTTGGCATTTTCCCGTTCGTTTTTTGGGCAAGCATATGACTGGTGAATTTTCTTCTCACTCGGACGAATTTATGGCATTCGGGGAACTCAGATTATTTCTGCGGCTGAAAAGTGATAACGAAAATGAAATGTACTTTGTGCCATGAACACGACGTCATACTTTTTTCATAAAGCTGGCCACACTTAACGTCCGTGCTGCACCAGCTTGTCTGAATGCTTTTGTTGCAGCTCATGTCCGAGTCTGTGAAGTTGGCTGACAAGATCGCGTCCAAGTCACCGCTGATCGTGCAAATGGCCAAGGAAGCCGTCAACCAGGCGTTTGAAACGACCCTGCAGCAGGGCACGCTCTTTGAGCGACGTCTGTTCCATGGCACTTTTGCCACGGTGAGCATTCACATCTGGGCATTGCTCCACTCATTCGCCGTCAGAGTTGTTCCAAAATTGCTCCACACTCTTTTCTTCCAGCACGATCAAAAAGAAGGCATGGGCGCGTTCATGGAGAAACGTAAACCAGATTTCAAGGCAAAATGAAACCTCGATGCCGCCATGTGGCAGTGGGTTTTGGGATTACGAAAAACCTGTGCTGTAGTTCTGTCGTCAAGTAGATTGCAAAAAGCTAGTCTTGTTTCAGTTCATTGTCTTCCACGGGATTCAAAATACATACGGTTATATGGGGCGTTTGGGTGGCTGCTGGAAAGTTGTGATGATTTGAATTTGTTACAATTCTGATGTTGTCAGTTTACCGGTGTTGCGTCTTGTCTTGTCATGAAACTATCAGATATTTGAAGAAGACGGTTCCAATTGTATTTTTTTCTATCTGGACTGAACATGCATCACGACAGCACAGTTCTGTTGTTCGACAGATGCATGATGGAACACATTCACATCGATTGCTCATTTTATGTCTTGTTCAAAGATGTACGTTTGTTTACGTTTCACAGAACATCACTGAATGAACGAAATTGTCCAAAACGATAGCCACTTATCGCATCGCACTTAACTTGCACGCGAGCTTCGCACTCTCGCGCATGCACGGAGCGCAAAGATGAAAGAATGAAGTGCTGTTCTCATGAACTGTTTGAGTGACGGGAAGCCCCGTATGGCAGCGTGTTGTTAAATTACAATTAAACAATTGTCGTTGAATTGGGAGGTGTTGGTGGTCTCATGAATTGTTTCTTATCGGACGGGTGGTGGTTCTTGTGTAAACAGGACGGAAAAAGAACAAAAGCGCCATTTAAGGAACGACCGAGTATATGGTAAACGGTGACATGTTTCGACAATATGTTATCGTTTAAATGTGCCCGTCTAAATAGATTTCGCGTGAATGCGTGTGATTCTGCGACATCAAGTGGTCATTTATGGGTAACGATTGATGATAATAGAAATGTTTTGAAATGTCGGCAGCGCAGTTGATTGGTTGAGTTGGCCCTTTTAAATTCGCACTTTCGACCTGTGATTGATTTTGTGATTAAGCCTTTTTTCATTATATGCTACTTGAGCATGTTGCTTTATTTGTGATGTGTGCCCGTCTTCAGAGAAGAGGTGTCGATGGGGTCACACTCACGCTGAGAAACACGTTTCTTACTGAATCATTGTTCACATAATCATTGTTATGTGTTTATTACCACTAATAACCAATAACTATTTCGAGGCCAAAGCGCGTTAAACGCCGACCAACATGACTGGGATGCGACTGAGGTGGCGACTGTCAAGTGTGCTCCGCTCCACCCACTTGAATAATCTTTTTTGAATTAAAAACATTCTTTGCGTCGTGTGCATTCTTTTCCCGTGCATCACAGCTTCACGATTATTTCAACCACAAAATGCGAATCCATTTTTTTTTTGAAAAGACCTTCGTTTTGAACGTTTGATTGGTGGACCTTGACTATTTATCATCACAACTTCCGCTGTCTCAAGTATGTGCGGTTAGTCACAGTTCGGACCACCTGTGGATCTCTCGAAATACAAGACGACGACTGTAAATTAGCCAACTCGCACAGAGTGACGCCTTCACGACCAATGCGCCATGACTTCCATGGACTTATCGAGCACACGCAGTCACCGATCCTCGAATGACATACCCGACTACTGTCAGATCATGCGTTTCAAAGGTACAGTATGGCCGAATAAACAAGGCAGTCCTGTATTTCATATCGATGAGGGAAGTCGCAGACTACATACTTGACAAAGCTGCCATATTTACTCGGCCATTCCGTAGGCACAACAATCATACGGTAATAATTACAGATGTATACAGTCGAACCCAAAATAATAGGCATTCTGCTGATTGGTTGGTGAGTACGCTGCTGTGCTGCGGTGATGCATGCTCTCCATGCAGGCGCTGCTGTGGAGGTTGAGTCTGTCGCTGTCCTTCACAGAAAGCATACATCACGTGATTATCAACGAATCAACTGACTGACCGTGTTTAGAGTTCGACTGTAGTAAAAAAGGCGGACAAGCCAAGCCATGCGTCGTGATTCATTGCTGCGCAGATGCGTCCGGTCAAATCAAGGAGATGATCTTCCCGAAAGGCCTCGACCTCGATCGGCCCAAACGGCCGCGGACGACGTTCACAGGGACGCAGTTGACGCTGCTGGAGGAGCGTTTTCAGTCGAAACCGTATCTGGTCGGCAAGGAACGCACGCAACTTGCTGACGAACTCGGACTTTCTGAGACGCAGGTAAACGTGGGGGTTCGTTGTAGTGGAATGGCACTCCGCACGACGAAGATGGACAGGCGGTTATAAAAGCGGACAAGGACCGTGCACATCAAGCCGTACATCGAAATGAATTTCGTTTAAAGAGGCCGAAGACCCCCGCATCAAATCACCGGCGTTTCGGCACCTTCGCGTTTCTGGAACCGGCGGGGAGGTGCAACTAATTTTTAAAAAGAACGAAAAAGTTTGCTTTTGTGTCTAGTCTTATTCGTCGATTAAGAGCTACGGTGCTCTCCCTCCCTACGAATGCGTGTTTTTCCCCGGTGCACTCAATCACCGTTTTCTACATACTCCAATGATACGTCCGATCGCAATGCGTACGCAACGCAGATCAAAGTGTGGTTCCAAAACCGTCGCACCAAGTGCAAGCGCGAGCGTCAACCGGAGACGGACGCGTGCAGCGACGGCGTCAGCAGCAGCACCAGCGCCGGCCGTGTCAGCGGCGGCAGTAGCCCCGACCACCGGCAGGCCATCAGCAGCGTCGCATCGTCGTGTGCGCTCGCCAACGGCAGTCAGCACGCCGTCGACACACCAACTGGCGTCGTGACGGACACGCCAACCGCAGCAAGCCAGTGGCTTCTGACGTCGCCTTCAGCTGCAGTAGCGCACAATTGCAATTGGCCACCGATACTGCCGGGCTACCACGGTGGCTACTTTGATGCGAACAACATCGCCGCAGCGACAGCACTCAGCACCCCGGCGCAGCATGTCATGTCGTACATGTGGCCACAGTGAAAGTGGAACAAGGATAAAATGGCGCAAACGCAAACAAAGTACGGTTTTTGTATACCGTAGTCTTGCATATAAGGTTCCTCCCACTTATAAGACCCCCACCCAAAAGTGGGCGGAGTGTCACACGGCGGGAAACCAAAAAATTCAAAATTTTGACTTGGTGAAAATCCTACCCCGTTTATAAGGCCCGGAATTCCTAATGTTCGCTTTATAAGACCTCCTCCCACTTATAACGTTGTCACACGAAATTCCACTTTTTCAGAAATTTTTGATTTTCAAATTTATATAAGGAGACCTTATATGCAAGACTTTACGGTATTTTGTCTGTAAATATTTTGCCGACCGAAAACTCTTAAAGCTGTTGACTCAAATGTTCTTATTCAATATTCAATTTCCAAACCAGCGTGATTTTATTTAAATTGTGTTATTGTTCATAATCATCTCATTCATTGCGTATAAAGAAAAGAGGACATGTTACAAAAGCGGTTGATAACAAAAAAATCAATCACATAACGTATCACAGGCAACATTGATCAACCCAATCACCAAATTATAACAGTTTCCAAAACCACCAAATTCAGTTTTGCACTACGAAAGCGACTCTCAGCCTTGCTCTTCTTCGTTTGCGTCAATCGAAAACGGTGGAATTGGCGGTTTGCTGCAGCTGGCGTCGTCTTCCTCAGGCACCGTGTCCAGGTCGATCACCATTCCACCCGGACTGTGAGCTGCCGGCGGAGACGTGGACTTTCGATCAGTCGGTGTAACATCAGCCGCTTGCTGACTATCGCTCGCTTGCGATCCGGGGCTCGACAACAAATCAAACTCTACTTTCGTTTCACTTTGTTGCTCTGACTGTTCGGTGCTGGTGGCCTCAATGTTGACCATGACCGGCGCAGCTGTCACCAATTCTGACTCTGCAGGCAAAATCGGCTCGGCAACTGTGTTCGCGTTGATACGACAAAACTGAAAAAACCTGATCAATGATCAGCCTGGCTAATTTGTAGTAGTATTAGTTGATTCTGATTGGTTGGTTGCGCAGTGCACGTTCGATGCATGCATTCTGTCTGAATGAGTTGCAATGCATCAGCTGATTGCCTATAATTTAGTGTTCGGCTGCAACTGGCTAGCAAAATTCAATAGAGACACTGCCAGATTGCCTGACAGAATGCGACCGATGCAGTCATTGGCCCACCTGGATCATGTGCACACGCGTGAGCTTGAGGCCGAGCGCCGCCAGAATCTCGTTCGTCGGAAACAACAGCTGCAGGCAGGCGTTCAAGAATGGCACCAGCTCATTGGTGATCAAATGCGCGGCACGATCGAGCTTGCCGACGCGAGTGCCGGCCGTGGCGTTCAGCTCACTGAAACCGTTGTCTTTGGCAGTCATTAGCTTTGAGTATCGTTCAATCAAGACCTGCCTTCATGGAATGGAGGTCAGGTCATTTTCAAAAAGGGCTGTGTGTAGGGCTTGAAGTTTAAAGTGACCCATTGGTTGATGATGCAACTCCACACGACCTGAAAGGGGTTCACTTGGATCACGCACGAGGTCACTTTACCAAACGCAACAATGCAGCATACCGTTTGAAAGCAGCCAACTGTTTGGTGGCGTGCAGCAGCGAGCGTTGCAACGTCTGCGCGACGTGGCCGGCCAAGCCGAGCGGCAGGCAGACGCGCGCCGTGTTGAGCGCAGCGAGCAGCGTGTTGCAGTAGATCGCCAGCGCAGGCCACTCGAGCAGACAATGCGGTGCGCTCAGTGGTGCTGCCTGCTTGCTGTGTGTGTCGGTGCCCGGCGCAGGCGCACACGCGCTCGCATCGCCGCCACGCATGCTGTCCAAGCAACGGACGCCCTGCTGTAGTTCGGCGTCTAGTCTGCACGAAATACAAGCATGCTTGTGAATCATGGTTTCCACACCGAACAACGACACCTGTACGTTAGCTTTGTGGTCGATTGAAACTTCAAGCGGACCTCAAGTGCGCCCTGTTGAACGCGTTGTCCAGCTGTGCACGCGCAGCGTCTGCAAAGATCGGCGCAACGAGCTCTCGGAAGTCAGCGCCGAGACGGCCGAACGACGCGCCAAAGTACATCGCCTGCGAGAGCAACGAGTCCAGCCGGGCGCCGCCGCCCTTGCGCACGTCCATCTCCAGAAGGTTGGCGATTTGCTGCAACAACACAGTACAGAAACAGAAACGTGTCGTCACACCCACACGCATAAGCGTACACCACAGAAAGGTGTATTGCGTAAACTCCAGTCAACCACCGGCACCGACGTGCACTTTGCGCAGCATCCACGAGTGATAGATTGCGGAGAGATTAGTGGGCATGCCGTCTCGTTGTTGACGTTGCCCACTGCTGCCAGTGACGTGCGTTGGATCGTCGTCGGAGAACACGGCGCGATACTGAGTGCACACATCGAACAGGTGCACACGCAGCTGCTCCATGCATTTGCTCGCGTGCTGGTACGCGTCGTCGGTTGGCACGGCCGAAAGCACCGAGCACAGCCACGCATCACGCGCCTGCACACAGACACTCGTTGAGGTTGCATCTGCGCTCGCATCTGCGCTCAGCATCAGCATTGTAGGTCACCAGCAAATTGATGTTGTGAAACACGTGCCGAGTTGTGCGTGCTCGTCTGCCGGTTAGTTAGACCAGCGAATACGCCACAATTCGACAAGCAACCAAACGGTTGATTGACTGGCTATGATTTGCAGTTCGACTGTAAGAGCACGGAATGCTCGGCGATCACGCGCACCTCTAGAAACTTGATTCGCAGCTGCGTTTCGCTGAAGACGTTCAGTCGCCGTAGAAAGCCGACCAACTTGAGACAGTGCGGCAACGTGAGCTGTGTGTGCAGCTGATCAAGCAGCTGCTCCAGCAGCACCTGCTGCAGACTGAGTGCTTCGTCGGCGACTTGCTGTATGACGGCGATATGACCGAGACGACGTTGCAGTTTGTGCACGTATGCAGACAGCTCCAACGCCTCTTCCCAGTAGCCGGCACGTACGCACGTGTCCATCACCTGTGCGCGAAAGCAAACATACGGTCGGTGCGGTCGTGTTCACGTGGCATAAAGTATTCTGGATTCATTCAAACGTGTCCGGATTAAAATGACGTCATTTGCTTTAAAAACGCCCGTTTGTCAAAGTACAGGCACTAAAATGTCACTTTGGTGTGACTGATTCGACATTCACCATTTGTTTACAGGAAGAAATCGGCCAAACGGAAAATTTGGTTTGCTGTGAACGGCAAGCGCATGTTGGCGGCACATGACGTCATTTCAGTGGTTTGTTTGAACGGACACGTTTGAAAAAATAGGCCATACCATGTTGTCGTATGCTCAAACATGCGACATTGCACGACA
>JASANC010004707.1:0-19941 GCA_030248135.1 Theristus sp. LFF4_11
AACTAGTGTGGCAGGATAAACCGTCTGTCCCGTGAGTCATTGCCTTTGCCACAGGAGACCTTGCGTTCCGCAATGCTTCTGCGATACAATTTGTCCTGAACAAACCAGTGTCAGCGAGCTAAAGTCTGATTGTTATTTTAGTAGTTTTAGTGGTCGCTAAATGCCCGAAATCCGCAAATGTGAAAGTTTCATTTGTCTACAATACAAAGTACGAGGGTTGCCATGTGCAACCGAAATCATAAATAAACGGCGCAAAAATATGGCTCTTATGTACTTGTATCCGTGTGTACCACATCAGAGACTTGAAAAGCGTTGTCGAGCCAAGTCTTTCACTGCTTACACAAGGCCATATTCCTCCTTTTATATGCGTCTCACGCATTTTTAGATAATAAGGTTGTTTTCGGCTTGACTGTGGGTGCGTGTTCATTAGCTTGTCATACAACTTGTTGTTTGTTTCCGTCCGCGCCAAAATCGACCAATGTGAGTGTGGTTTTTCATTTCGAACACGTGTGCAGTCCTTGGGATTTTTTAGAAAACTCTTGTTGTTTGTAAAAAACATGCAAATAAAAATGAGATACGTAAACGCAAAGATCGACATGATTGTTTTCAACAAATGGCAATTGGAACTTTTTCAACAAAATATAAAACTGCTGAAAACGCGGAATTTTTTGAAGTAAAAAAAGCTGCAAAAGTCGAGTATACTTTAACAAATGAAACGGCGTTATGAAAAAACGAATGTTTCAAAAGCACATGTCAATGTAATGTCAATGTCATAGTCAAACTTTAAATTGTTGGCAATCACGTGATTGGGCGGCGGTGATCACGCGATTCCGCAGGATTTTTGTGCAGGCATCGCTGTGGGACAGAAAGCCTGTCCTTCACAGAAAGCACGCATCACGTGATCATCACCAAACAATAATACTGATTGCCTATAATTTAGAGTTTTTTCGACTGTATGTTTAGTCAATAAAACATACAGCTCGAAACAAAATAAAAAACTCTGAGAAAAACGAAACGTTCAGCACACGGTAGAAGTTTTTTCTGGCCAGAAATAAAGCCACGGGGGGCAAAGAAATGCAGACAAAACATAGGTATGATAGCACTGCAAAAATGTGTTATACAGCGGCCTGTACACAATGTTGTTGAACCGATATGAATTTAGTGTATATGCGGATAGTGAAAAGTAAAACGAAGTAGAGAAAATAAATGCACAAGTAGAACTTCTCAAATCGAACAAAAAATACCATTTAAGAAAAAAAAAACATCTAACTTATACAAAAAAAGCTCAAATCAATCGCTCCTGTTGAACGTCTCGCATGACCGTCGGGATCAATGAGCGTCCATTCGCCACCGCCTGTTGCTTATCGTCAGCATTATCCGCAATGTTTCCATTCGCTTTCGATCGCGCGCTTTGCGCTTGTTCACCGCTGTTGCATTCCTCTGCCATCATCGTGTACAGTGGGTCGGCGGTGTCAAAGGCGACGTTCGATGGGCTGTTCGCCGCCAGTGCCACCGAGGAGCACTGCTCCGGACTGGCCTTGCGAGCGAACGAGAAACGATTTTGATGGTTGTGCTCGTTTGTCGTGTCGCCCTCGAACAGCGAGTGCGCCATGAACTCGGCCGATGATGTCATCATTTGGACGTCTTCTGCGAAGCGTGCGTGCGAACAGATGGAATGACTTTTCTTTTGAAATCAGTATTTGCAGCTACGGTGCATTTTAAGTTTACTCGATTTTACTGTTGAGCAGTTTTTCACGACCAACAATACAGTGTAAAACTGTTTTTTTCTGCGCTTTTCACCGCAATGGAACTACCTGTACACATGGTCAGCAATGCATTGCATGTTCCGCTTCTCTGTATATCCGCAACAACCGTTGTGCCCACATCCCACTTCAAATCCCAAATATTGCATCTTTTCCAATCACCCACAAAATGTTCTTCGCGCTTTCCTGACAATTATTTTACACGCTACCGTTACCTTTTCCATGTATCCTAAATGTTGTATGTTTCTCTCAAGGGGTCTCCGCACAAAATGCTGTTCATACAGTTTGATCGGAGTTTTCTGCTTTTCGCAAACAATTGGATGGGTTGAATCTCCCCTCCCCTCTCCCACGCCCATATACAGGGGCGGCCAAAAGTGTTGGAACGCTGCGCGCGTGTCGCATCAGCCGTACAAACGCTATTGTAAGAGTTTGTGGGCAACGTTGGGCTCGCGGGACACTTTTCGACCCAACGATGCCCATAAATTCTTATAATAGCGTTTGTACGGCTGATGCAACACGCGCGCGCATCGTTCCAACACTTCTGGCCGCCACTGTATACGCCCGCCCGTTGTTGTCCCGTTTCGCAGTCCACCTGTGTCCATGTCGACCGTCGCGTCCGCATGATTCGACTCGTCCTCATCGTTCACGTTCGAGTACTGTCGATTGGAGTTGCCGCTGCGTGACGCCGCGACGCCGCTGCTGCCGCCGCCGGCGCTGCGACGTGACTTGCGTGCGCGGCGTCGACTCTCGAACGAGAAATAGCCCTTCAACGTCTTGCGAAACGACTCGCCGAACGCGTAGTAGATGAAAAAGTTGCAGGAGGAGTTGAAGACAACAAGCATGTTCGAGACGTCGACCAGGTAGGCGAGCACGGTGGTGGAGATCAGTTTCATGCTGTCGAAGAAGTTGATGATCAACGCCAATGAGTTGCACAGGATGAACATGAAGACGACGAGGATCAGGGTGATCGTGTCCTGATATGTGGTAATAAAGCATCGTTGTGATCAAAAAGGTGCATCAACTTAAGCGTTGCATCTGGGTGCAGCATCCAGGTGTTTTTAGGACAGCCAATTCCGTAAACGTTGACCACCATGTAAATAGAAGGTCCAAAAGTCAAGGCTGTGTTGGTTGGTTACACTTTTCGATGCTTCTTAATCTGTCTCAGCAACACACGATCCCTGATGTTCTACCATTTCGTTTCACCTTCCACAGCTTTCCCTTTATTTTCTGATTATTCTGACCATCACAATGGTTTATCAAGCTCGTGCAGTGTCGAGAGACTGAATGCAAACGACATTTTAACTGCGTCGCATCCAAATAACCTAAATCCTTCACATGTTCGCATGTAACTTAACGTTCACCCGAACGGCGACTCATCGACACACTAATCACCACAAAAAAGTCTCCGCGTTCACCTCCTTCGTGGCGCTGGTGATCTTGTTCGGCGCGTAGATCCACCAGATGATCACCGCGTTCAACACGATCAACACCAGCAGCGGGCCGATCGCCATGAACACCGTGTACATGATGCCGATGTAGATGCTCTTGTACGTGGCGTTGTGCGTCAGTGGCGTCGCGACCACCTTCACCGTCGCTATCTGATAGTACTCCGACCAGCATTCGACCGTTTTCGTCTCGAACATTCGCGGCACGTTGTAGACGGCGGCCAACGCGACGATCGTGGCGGCGACACGACACGCGACGCCGGTCGTGCAGATGCGACTTCTGGATGATGATGTTGTTGTTGTTGTTGTTGTTGTTGTTGTTGTTTTTGTTGTTGTTGTTGTTGTTGTTGTTGTTGGTGTTGTTGTTCTTGGTTCAGGGCTAACCCAGAAACACGTACAGAACGCCGTCGAGTACGGTGCCCATTGAGTTTTCGTCTGTCATTAAGTGCCTACAGATGCACCCCTCGGCGGGGCTCGATCCCGCGAAAGCACAGACAACGAGTCTAACGCGCTACCATTCAGGCCACGAGGGTGACATTGTACCACCACGATATTGTGTGGCGAATAATGATCGCGGTCAATTGAGATCAGACTAGTGGACTGCACTGTCGTCTAATGGTTAGTGCGTTGGACTTTCGTGCGTCTGACGGTGGATCGTGTCCCCGCCTCGAGTGAAATATGCAAAACCACTTCCAATGGGCGGTCCTATCTTTAGTTACCGGGAGACTCGCGTTTTTCGTAAATAATGTACAGTCTAACTCAACAACATATCCAACTAGCTGATTGGTTGGTGGTCACGTGATGCATGCATACTGCGCAAACCGAGCTCTCCGCAATTCTCAGCCTATTCGTGCACAGCAATGCAAGCATCAACCAATCAGCTAGTAGTTGGATATGTTATTGAGTTAGACTGTAAAAATAGTTCAGAATAGAAAAAAAACAACTCCCACCAACCGCACGTGCAACGGCATAACAACGGCGACGAAGCAGTCAACGGCAGCGGCAACGACAAAGTAGACACTGGTGGTTTGAGCGAGTAAACTCAACGGGAATATGATCGGCGTCGCGTAGCCGTAGAACCACGGGATCACCGGGTGAATGCATTCGATCGCCAACGGAAGGTACAGGCAGAAGGCGCCGAGGATCACGACGATGTCGGAGACGGCCAAGCAGCAGAGGAAGAAGTTGATCGAGTTTACCATGTGCTGCAGACAAAAATAGCGGTGCTACTACGAACACTGAAAACACGGTTTACAGCGGGCGTTTACTTCGATGTTTACGTAGATATGTTTTTTTGACATACAGTATGGCCGAATAAAGGAGGCAGTTCATCAAGGCGGGATCCGTCGCAGACTAGGAGTTGTCTTTTTCAAAAATGCAAACATAATTCCCAATCATGTGTGCAACAGGAAAAGAATGAACAGAATAGCGCGGATGATCCATTAGTTTAAACAAAACGCGTCAAACTTGGCACACAATTTGATTTCTGAGCGTCTTTTTTCTTACATTCAAAATTCGCGCGCTCCTTGAACCCTGAAAAAAACTGCCATGTTTAATCGACCATACCGTAGATGTTTGCATAGACGTTAACGTAGTTGTTTGCAAAGACGTTTGCATACACGGCTCTGCAGTACCTGTAGCTAGAGACGTCAGCATAAACGTTTACATGGATGTTTTCATAAGCGTTTACATAAACGTTTGCACAGAAGTTTTCATAAGCGTTTATGCAAACACGGTTGCATAGACGTTTCTTAAGCGTTCAAATTAACGTTTACATAGGCGTTTTCACAAGCATTTACATAGACGTTATCATAAACGTTTATAAATCCGTTTACACAGAACTTTTAGGGATGTGCACATGGACGTTTTTTTTGACATTTACATAGACGTTTACATAGAGCTTGTGTATCTCCTATCACGCGTATCGTGTGATTTTCACCGAGTGAAGTCTTATCATGTGCTTCTGTGGAAGTCATGGTTTCTAAAGAAGAATGAAAAATGGCCATATAAATAAACTTAATTAAAATAAATAATTTAAAAATTTAACTTAAACTAAGTTAAACAAATTTAAAACGTCAAAATAAACTCACCGGGCGACTGTAAACGAACGCCGCCAGCACATTTCCGATCAGTCCACTGAATCCAACGGCCGGCTCGAGAATGGCAGCAACGATGATGTTGTAAATACGATAGATCAGTGTAACATCAGCGCAGATGGCGCAAGTGTCGTTGATCAGAACGGTGCCGTTCGTCGTGTGGTTGGCGGCAAACATTTTTTTATTCCAAAAGTCGCTTTTTTGTTTCTTGTATCGTGGCAATGCTTGGTTTGCACTCAGTTCTTTAAAAATATTCTTTCACTTTCTGATGAAGTGTATGTAAGTGTATTTGAAGATTGTTTCCATGTCATTTTGATGAAATTAAATTGATGAAACGAAATTATCGGCTACAGCAACGTTTTGAAAAAAATTTACGCCGAGAGTTTGTACATACAACATATACCACCGTAAATAAATTAAAAATAGGCGCTCATTCTACTTGTGCGAAAAGAAAAAAACTATATCCAGTAATATTAAGAGTAAACCAAAATAGAGAGCCATCGGGTTTGAAAAACAATGATCATATAACGTGAAGAGCAGCTGAACGTGTGAATACTGCGAAAGAAAACTAAAGAGGTTGCAACTTGCAACAACGCAAAATACACACGACAACACGACACAAACACCCGTTGGGCTCCCGTTTTGCACTCGTTAAATACATGGACATGCTTTCTGCAATTCGACAAATGACAGCTACAATGTAGTTATAACTGAAAATTTTGCGTTTACAAACTAATTAACAGCTAACTATATTGCTGTCCTATTCCGGTATCTGTTTAGTACATAAACAAACCATGGGGCAAAAAACAGAATGTTACCTTTCACTTTTGTTCCAATCCATGGATAATTGAAAACTGTGTGCGTTTGAAGATAAGAACGTATTTCTTCAACCTATATTTTCGAACCGTGTGTGTACAGAAACACACAAACAAGAAAAACATCCTTATATCTTGAATGCGTATACAAACAGAATGTTGTGCCACACTTGTCACGTACATGTATATGTACGTACAACATATTCTACGATTTTAATACAAGTCCGGCTTATATATTGTCTTTCAAAGAAAAGTAAAATCGCGCCGTGGTCTTAAAATTTCGAAACGAAATCTTTTACCATAGATCTCACATAAAGTACATACATATGTCATTTTTCTCATTTCCTAATAGTTCCTTTAGGCCACTGTACGTACACCAATCGAGGACAAAAAATAATTTCCTGGCTCCTTTTTCAAAAGTTTCTTCCAAAGAGAACCGCCGATTTAAAAGCACGTCAGACAATGGTACCAAAAGCATGTAACTTAAACAGGCCGGGCGGTTTTGGCGTCGACACACGACGCATCCACCGGAAATTATAGCGTGACTTTTTCGGTGTCTGTGATGTTGCTTTTGGAGTAGTGACATGAAAATATGAATGTTTGATTGGCTTAAATAATGACACGCAGAGTCACAAACTTTATTTAAAGAGATTGACGCAGATCAAATATAAATGATGCGTATGCACATGTGTATAGAAAAGGTGAACTTTCTACGACAGCGAGTTAGACAAAACAGTTTTTATCAGCAGACTGCAGAACAGAAATATTTCGAGTTCGGTGAACGTGACAGTGAAGAGCCACTGGAGAGACTGCATATGCAATATACCCACTGGAGAGACGGTTCGGATTCGGCATACATACATGTACGGTACATCGAAGAGAGAGAAACCAACGGCGACAACAACACGACTCCAAAAAAATGGCGAACCTTTGGAAAGCATAGAAATTAATGGAATAAAATATCTCTATCCATATACACGTACTCCATCAGTGTACATGTACACACATTGTACCATATTCGTATCATATTTTCAGATAGAAACGTATGTATATTTTTTTCAAAATATCTCTTCATCCCGAGGTAACCCATTGGTAGGACGAAGACGGCCGGCTCGACGGTTTTTACTCCAGCGCTTTCATTTTAATAAAAAAATCTCGGCGGCGCTGCCGCAAGAGGCTTTCAGTGTTTATATACCAGCGATGTATACAGAGAACATGGAGTTCAAAAAACATGGGGATCTTTCGAAACATATAATCTCATCATATTATATCGTATCTTGTATGTGTGTATTTTGCTAAGGTACATACAATGTATGCCAATGTATGGAATAGGTAGGTATGTATTTTCTCCATCTACTCTGCTTACTGCTTGCTTTCTGGTTTGAAATTATTGTGACTCGAGTTTTTCTGCTTGTAATGGGCTACATGTAATGTACAGATTCTAGCTTGCTCTTGCTGCTGCTGCAGGAGTTTTTACAATTAACATCCGTGGTGAGTAAATGACAAACACAGTGGTAAAACATTGACATACAGTGGAATGAGGTATCTGAGGATTACACAGAGACACATGCACGAAAAGTAGTACTTTTGCTGGCATTTCATACTTCCTACACATGGTTCCCAATAAATACAAATACATGACGTTCAACCACAGCATATATACCGTAAAGTCTTGCACATAAAGTCTCCTTATATCATATTTGAATTTGAAATTTGAAATTTCTGAAAGTTGAAATACACACTCAGTCTTTGGAAGCACAAAATGAACAACTTCTAATAGTTCAATGGAATCCCGCCTTATTCTCAACGGAATCCTCATCTATTCTGTGTATCTGTTTTATCTTCTTTTTTCACCGAAGCGAAAGGGCCCATTCGTTTCATTAGCCACCTATTGTGTTAGTGTTAGTGAATGTTTGAGTAGCATTTTGCCCTTTTATTCAAAAGGGCAGTTTTCAAATTTGCTACCACATTTTGTGCGGTATTTAACAAAAACGAGCATTAAAAGATTACCCTTTTCTTCAAAGGCTGCTTTTTTGTGAAATAGGGCAACATTTTCAGCTAAAAAGGCAGCTGTAAATTGGACAGATGAACACACCTTGTAATATCATGCGCAATGCGCGGTTCACATATTTTAGGTTATTTTTAAATTTATTTTTTATTTGGAAAGCGTGCAATATTATAATAATTTTGAGATAATTTTGGAATGTTTTTACTGGTTTGGCTGGTTAATTGAACAATGGGAAAAGTAGATGCTTGCATAGTGCGCACGTAAATTTACAAAAAAATCTCATCGCGGAACATTTTCAGTTTTTAGCTTTACAGTTCAATTTTTTTAGTGTCAGCCCAGACAAGTTTTTGTCTTGAAAAGTAAGAATAATTGTGGAATGAAAGTTTGAAATTTTTTTAAAATTTTTCATAAAAATCCAATGTAATACGGCTTTAATTATATCAAACCAAACCGAACTCTAAAAAAACGTGAAACACTGAGCATGAGCATGTACATTTGTCTTTTGAGTTTCAACAAAATATATGAGCAAAAAGAAAAAGTAAACATGTAAGTGCACTAACTGACGCTGACGAATGTTCTTCTGTAGTGTCATGAGCTCGTTAAAAAGAGAAAAAAGCATGCAGGAACGAAAAAGTTGATGGCAAAATCAAAACGAAAAAAACTCTCGCATTGTGTTTGCATTGCATCTTTTAGTTTTTTATAAGCTAAATAACAGACACTGGAGAGCTTTCTCTTTCCACTCGGCCATATCCGCAGAATCATTCCTCGTAAAAGAGGAGGGAGTGAACCACCGACTTGTCATGTGAACGACTGAAACTTGGACTGATAGTTTAGCTCACAACAAGCTGTCCTTTATTATTACCGTAAATGCCATGTGGTGGACATAGCGGAACAACACAGTTGCAAATCCTCGTCCCAACGAAGCGCCGTCATACCGTTCCATATGGTGTCTCTTGACGCGATCTTTATGTGGAAAAGTTTCTGATACCCACAGTACCATGTGAAAAAATTACAGTATTCACCAAAAAAGTTTCGTACACACGAGATAATGGTTGTGTTGTGTTTCATCGCTCAACTCACTTTTTTCTGTAGTTCCCAATACTCTGCCCACTTGAAGCATCAAAAAATCTCGCAGCAAAATCGTGTTTAGACCCACCGTGGAACGCTAATTGTAGACTCTTGGCACTGAACAATGTGATAAATGATGAAAAGAACGTGTCTCCGTTCATTATTACTGCAGATACACAGCAGTGCATTGTATTGCCAGAGATTTACACTAATTGCGCTCAAAGACAACGCGTTGTCTTGTCTTTTGCGTCACCAGCAAACCAGCCAGCAGTAACCTGCTAAACCACGGCGTCAAAACAGCATTCATCGCAGTTCCCTTCCCTAACGAACACGTTTTAAGTGCAAGATATTCAATTAAACTTGTCCGTCTCCATATTCAAGCGTTCTTTATCCTCGTGTGCAAACCGTCTAGGCGTGTGGTCTTTTTTCCGTTCTCTTTTCTTGCAATATTTCTTGCTCTACTGTACCGGGTGGGATGTTTCTTGTTGTTGTTGTTTTGTGGTTGTTGGCGAGTTTTGTAACTCTCCTCGTATCAGTTCGGCGTTGCGCCGAGAGCTGCATGGCAGTCATTGGCTGCGTTTCCTGCGTGCAACGCGACAAATGGTACGCGTTTTTTAGCGCCGCTGTGAGGCGGATGCCAGGGAGTGTACCTGCCGGGAGTACCAAGGCGCTCAGTTTCTGACGGAGGCATGCACTATCACTCCTTTAGGAGTTTCTCATTGCTTGCATTTGCTCCATTTGTTGCATTTGTTCCATTTGTATATAAGCCTAAGCCTAAGCCTAAGCCTAAGCCTAAGCCTAAGCATAAGCCTAAGCCTAAGCCTAAGCCTAAGCCTAAGCATAAGCATAAGCCTAAGCCTAAGCATAAGCCTAAGCCTAAGCCTAAGCCTAAGCCCACATTTTTATAAGCAACGAAGCGCTAATTAAAACACCAGCCAGTCAATTTACGATTTGGTGAATGCTCACAAAGGTTCTTTTACATTCTGAACGTAAAATTATAAACTTTGATGCTTGTTTTCTTTTGTTTGTGTGCTTGTAAAAAATAACAGATTTTTTTAATAGTAGCAGTATCACCGAAACGTTTTTTTAACTTTTGACTCACCCTGTAAAATAGTCAAAGCAGCAAAGCCGGAAGCTGTTTACTCATTTTTTTCAGCGACATAAAACGTCTTGATTTCATCTTAGATGCCAAGAAGAAACAGTACACAGATACGAAGAAAGCCACGGCCGAAAAAGAAGTAGCTGAAAATCAAGAAAATGACCTACTTACGTGTTGAAAACTGAGACGAAAGAAAAAAATATTTCTTCCTTTTTTATAAGAATCCGAAAAAAGAAACAGCCCACAGCTGCTGCGCTCTGTGAAACAAATGAGCTCAATAAAAGAAGATGATCAAATATGAATGGGAAGATATTATATATCTCTTCACGTGCTGGAATCAGGAAAACAGAAACGATGAAAAAAGACTAATTGCTGGGCATGGAGAAGCGCAGATGGTTTCGATGCTGGTGGGGTGGGTCTCGACACGATATTTCACGGCAATTTGCTGCGACCGTGAGAGAAGATTGTTTGAAATGTCATGAAAGCCATGAGAAAAAATGGAAACGGATATGGTTATCAGTTTCCTTGATGATCAGGTGTACATGTTTTAGTGAGATCGTGTCTAGAACAAATACAGTAACGACCATTACTTTATTGAGCAACAGCTTGATTCTTTCGACGGTGTATGCAGTTGCGAATGAGAATATAATGATTGACGTTGGAATATTATATTGCTTTTACGTCGAGTGTTGTTGTTTTTTTATTTTTAAACGGGTTTCGTTGGTTATGTCTGCAGCGATTGGCTATACTAATAGTTTGAGCTCAACTAAGAAGCAATCATCCACAAACAACGCCTATGATCTTCGTTGTGTAATGCAAATAGCAAAAATTGCGTGAAAAAAGCTGGTTCACGAAAATAACACGACTCAAATTTTATTTACATGTTGTCCATACTTTTTCAACGGTAAAAACCAACACGGTTGTTTTAATCAACGTTAACAGTGAAATTTGAACAAAGGAAAACCACAAAGAAATCGCGAATCGAATCACATTTACAGCGGTGGTGCGTCATATATTGTGGATTTATTCAAACGTGTCCGGACTAACGTGACGTCATTTTATTTAAAAACGCCCGTTTGTCAAAGTACAGGCACTATAATTTCAGTTTGGTGTGACTGATTCGACATTCACCATTTGTTTACGGGAAGAAATCGGCTAAACGGATAGTCTGGTTTGCTGTGAACGACAAACACATGTTTTGTGGCACATGACGTCATTTCAGTGGGACACGTTTAAAAAAATAGGCCATACTTATACATCATCATCGTCGTCGCCTCTTGCCGACCAGCCCCGAAATGGCGCCCTGAATCTGTTTCGCCAGGTCGACCGCTTGCATCGCTTGTTTCGCCGCGGCTATGCCGGCGTCTGCGGCCTTCTTCGCCTGCGCGGCCGCGTCAAGCCCCTCGGCCACTTTCGACAGCGCATCCAGGCCTTCCGCGCCCTGGAAACAGAGGGACGTTTCTCAAACGATAATTAATTTGGGTCTCCGAATTTCATGCTGTTCATACAGTTTTATCGGAGTTTCCTGCTTTTCGCGAAATAAAATGGATGGATGGATGGAACGTCATCTTTTTTGTATCTCCTCTCCTCTGATGTTATTGTTGCGTTCAGTCCGAGAAAATTTTGCCACGGCTCTTTGAGGTACGTTCAAAGAGCCGTTTTCCCCTAGTCTTTCTAGACGTCAAAGATTCCCATCTAAATCGTGTACGGTTAGCATGAAAAACCGTCCCGCTTTTAAATATAAGTGTATATAAATATTTTAAATATAATTCAACAAGTGAGATTCGGCTATCTTGGATTTGGAAAAAGTACAAAGAGCAGCAGCATTGCGTCGCTCTACAGTGTACGTCTCTACCCAAATTCAAAAGTCGTTTAGTGTTTAGTTCCTTGAAAATTATATTTTTAAGACAAGCTATTTTGGGATATTCTGTTTCGTTAACAGGCAAAATGTTTATCTATCCCATTCCGAAACATGTATGTACCGTAAAATCCTGCATATAAGGTTCCTCCCACTTATAAGACCCCCACCCAAAAGTGGGCGGAGTGTCACACGGCGGGAAACCAAAAAATTCAAAATTTTGACTTGGTCGAAATCTTACCCCGTTTATAAGACCCGGAATTCCTAATTAATAAGACCTCCTCCCACTTATAAGGCTGTCACATGAAATTCCACTTTTTTCAGAAATTTTTGATTTTCAAATTTATATAAGGAGACCTTATATGCAAGACTTTACGGTACTTTTTCTGTAACTAAAAAAAAACAAATTTACGGTTTCTTAACCGCATACCGGCAACGGTTTTCCGTCCGGTCCAAGTGGCAGCGGTTGCCCGTCGGCTCCCAACGGTCCCTCGGCCGGTACCCCCGGGTAGCCGGCGCGTGCCCCCGCGGACGCGTAGTCCGGGTACTCCCAGGGCTCGAGGTCCTCGAGTTTCTTCCGGTCCTGCGACATCAGAAACGCGCACGTGCACGGACAGCGGTCGCGAGCCTCGTGTATGAATTGACATTGCTCGGTTTTGATGTCGCGGCATCTGAGCGCAAAAACACACACCGGATGGTACAAAGAGAAAATGTGCAACGGAAAAGTCCGTCTGTGGTCTGGGTCTGGGTGGTATCTTTGTTTTGGTTCTGCGACTCAGCGCGTGTTTAGACTAGAGGAAAATGCTTGCTGGAGGCGGCGATTCAAAGTTGCGTGAGTTACTCGGTCACTGGGACTCCGGGTCTCTTAAGCGGTTTTGATTTGCCGCGTCACGCATGAAACGGATTTCCAATCTGTGCACGCAATTAGTCTCTGACGCAGAACGAAATTATAAGATAATATGTACATTATCTAAAAATGCGGGAGACGCATATAAAAGGAGGAATATGGCTTTGTCTAAGCAGTGAGAGACTTGGCTCGACAACTCTTTTCAAGTCTCTGATGTGGTACACACGGATACAAGTACATAAAAGCTATATTTTTGCGCCGCGTTTGTTTTACTGAAAAGTGTAAAAAGTTTTAAAATCATTTTTAACTGTCCTTTCCAGTTTAGTCCGAAATCACATCATGTGCGAAATTCTGTGCAAATTCTGTGCAGAACTTGTGTAAATCAAGAATCTGTAAATTCTGTGCAAAAACAAAAAAATCAGAGACTGCAAAACATTGTTTAATGTGGTTTTATCGTTGCTAACGTACGCATCGCTGTGTACACACCAGCATCAGTGACAAAAAGGTGTTATCTTCCGTTGATTTTCAGCCTTTTTACCAAACTCTAGTGGCAGGATAAACTGTCTGTCCCGTGAGTCCTTGCCTTTGCCACAGAAGGAGACCTTGCGTTCCCCAATGCCTCTGCGATACACTTTGTCCTGGGCAAACCAGTATCAGCGATCTGAAGTCTGATCGTTGTTTTAGTGGTTTTAGTGGTCGCTAAATGCCCGAAATACCGCAAAAGTTTTAATTGTCTACAAAGTATTATCTTTCTTATTAATCGTGACCCAATATGCGTTTGCACGCACAGATAGAGAAAATGTTTCATGGCTGCGCGGCAATTTTAAATGAGCAAAAACTTAACGTATTCTGACGACAGATTCGTGCAAGAAATTGAGAAAAAACCAGTCAGAATGTTTTTTCACTAAACAAAATTTATTTCAATTCATATTCGAACTACGCTCTGGCGCGAAACATTTTTTCAGTGTGCGGCTTTTCCACACATCATTCAACATTACTAAGCCTCCTTCGTACGAAAAGATTATACATGTGCAACCGAAATAGTGAATAAACGGCGCAAAAATATGGCTCTTATGTACTTGTATCCGTGTGTACCACATCAGAGACTTGAAAAGAGTTGTCGAGCCAAGTCTCTCACTGCTTAGACAAAGCCATATTCCTCCTTTTATATGCGTCTCCCGCATTTTTAGATAATATTCTGACTTTTAAATAAGTCCCGAAGGTCGAACCAAATTCACATCTCGTTGGTCACACATTCTTCTAAACCCCGGATACCTCAGAGTTTTCATTTTTCGTTTTTTGGGCCGATTTCGCCTATGCTATTTCTACGGCCGATTCGCTCGAAATCGTTACGATTCAGTATCTAGAGTTGCTCACAAAAAACCAACCCAAAATCCGGGATCAGTGCATTGAATTACTCTGGAAAACAACCTTTTCTTGTTTTTCGTTTCTAGAACGATTTCGCTAACTTCAACGGCCGATTCGCCCGAAATCGTCACGATTCAGCATCCAGAGTTGCTCACATAAAAAAACTAACCCAAAATTTGTGATCAGCGCATTGAATTACCCTGGAAAACAACCATTTCTTGTTTCTCGTTTCTAGACCGATTTCGCCAACTTCCACGGCCGATTCGCCCGAAATCGTCACGATTCAGCATCTAGAGTTGTTCACGTAAGAAAACTATTCCAAAATTCGTGATCAGCGCATTGAATTACCCTGGAAAACCCCCTTTTCTTGTTTTTTGTTCCTGGACCGATTTCGCCAATTTCCACGGCCGACTCGCCCGAAATCGTCACGATTCAGCATCTAGAATTGCTCACGTAAGAAAACTAACCCAAAATTTGTGATCAGCGCATTGAATTACCCTGAAAAACACTTTTTTCTTGTTTTTCGTTCCTGGACCGATTTCGCCGATTTCCACGGCCGATTCGCCCGAAATCGTCACGATTCAGCATCTAGAGTTGCTCACGTAAGAAAACTAACTTAAAATTCGTGATCGGCGCATTGAATTACCCTGTAAAACACTCTTTTCTTGTTTTTCGTTCGTGGACCGATTTCGCCGATTTCCACGGCCGATTCGCCCGATATCGTCACGATTCGGCATCTAGAGTTGCTCACGTAAGAAAACTAACCCAAAATCCGTGATCAGCGGATTGAATTACCCTAGAAAACACTCTTTTCTTGTTTTTCGTTCCTGGACCGATTTCGCCAACTTCCACGGCCGATTCGCCCGAAATCGTCACGATTCAGCATCTAGAGTTGCTCACGTAAGAAAACTAACCCAAAATTCGTGATCAGCGCATTGAATTACCCTGGAAAACACTTTTTTCTTGTTTTTCGTTCCTGGACCGATTTCGCCGATTTCCACGGCCGATTCGCCCGAAATCGTCACGATTCAGCATCTAGAGTTGCTCACGTAAGAAAACTAACTTAAAATTCGTGATCGGCGCATTGAATTACCCTGGAAAACACCCTTTTCTTGTTTTTCGTTCGTGGACCGATTTCGCCGATTTCCACGGCCGATTCGCCCGATATCGTCACGATTCGGCATCTAGAGTTGCTCACGTAAGAAAACTAACCCGAAATCCGTGATCAGCGCATTGAATTCCTACGGACTGAACATTTCTCCTATTTTTCGTAGCTCAGACAAAATTTGTAAGAGTGAAAAACTGATACCCAGTCAAAATGCTACCAACTTTAAAAAATGCACAATTTTGACCCCAAAAAATGCCCGGGCAAAAAAATAAACTAAATTTTCAGAATCTACGGATGAAATTACCCTAGGAAAAAATTTTGTTCAACTGTGAAAGTGTCCCAGCTAAAAACTGAAAGGGCGAACACTTAAAACCAGGTGAAAACCCTCCCAACAATTAAAAATGCCCAATTTTTTACCCAAAAACAGGGTCTGGGTAAAAAATTAACCCAATTTTCAAAATCTCCGGGTGGAATTACCCCAGGGAACATTTTTGTTCGACTGCGAAAGTGTCGCAGGTAAAAATTTAAAGGGCGAACACATGTTGATTACATACCAGAAAAAAAAAATACCAAGGAAAATAAGTAACATAAATTTCAGAATAGGTTTTTCGTGTCTACAGCGTATGAAAAATAGTCGGATAAAAATTTTTTCGCGGCTCCAAGCACAACTTTGGGTGTTCGTTTCGTGTGCACAGAACCAAGTTTGTGGCTTATACTATGCTCGCTGGACGCAGCGAGCAAATTTGAAAAAAGCGCGCGAGGGAATATTCAGCCATATAATGCGTGATGCGCTGTCCGCTCGCTGGCGCTCGCTCGCGCATCCGCATGATTATTGTATTTAATTAGCCAAAATCAACCTGAAAATCGCATTTCAGTTTAAAATTTTTACTATATTTATTCACCGAAAAGCTGAACAACGCCTGTTGAGTGTACACTGGTTTGCTGAGCTCGAATGCTCGAGAAACTTAAGAAAATGTTGAGTACCAGAAGTTAGCACTGGTTAATGGTTAATACATAACGAAATATTGAACCCATTTTTTGTTGGTTTTTTGTTTTTCATTGCAGAAGGTGAGGTTGAGTTTGGTATATTTGTTCCGGAGTGACCCTGTATGCATTACCTGTGAAATCTGACCAGTTGCAGCGTGTAGAACTCGCGGTATTTGTCTAGTTCAACGGGGCACGGTGGCTCCGGCGGTGATTGATCCGGTGACTCCGCGTAATAATCGTCATTGCGGTCGGCTGATTCAACCGTTGAAAATGCTGTGATCGATAAAATCGACAGTGACAAGAGCAAGTATCGACTGTTCATGTTTCGTCCGCTGAGAAAGTTCTAGCAAAAAAAACTTTTTGGTTTTGTGAACTTTTCAAATGAACTTTTTTTAATATAGCTAGTTGAACTATTTTTTCAAAAGTTTTGATGACCCGACGTTGTTTTAACAGCGGTACTTGTATATTTCGTGTGTGCTTGTTGAATATAATTTTTGGTGTGTGTCAAGTCAATCAATCTGTGAGCATACATTTATAAACGGCGTGTAACAACACCCCGACGTGCACTGTTTTGCACACCCACAAGAATGTTCGCAGCAATTGATGAACACTACGTTCGAAAACGAGTAATTTTAACAGATTTTTTTGCAAATCGTATCATTTGCTTTCGAAATCGATTGCTTGCTTTGTGTGTATTCGTGTGTTTTATGCTTTATTGTTGCAGGGGAACTCGAAAAAACAAGCATATGCCCTCTGACATGACAGTGGAGAGTGCGTTGAGCAAAATTGCACATTTATTTAGATATACTCGAGTATAGGTTCAAACTGTTATTAAACCAAATAAATCTATGAAAGGCAGTAATGAGTTTTTTTTGCAACGGTAACGGAGGCCTCAAGTGAAAACAAACACGGCACGTGGAACTAATTGTATGTTCGAAATTAGAGTGCGTTTGTTGCCAGGCAATTCGTGAACAAAACTATTTTGATGGGCCTCGATGATATCGCGCTTTTAGTTCCCTAAATTATGTGGTACCGCCATATTAAATTTTCAGAGTCAGATAATGACGACTGATCATTTTCTGCATGGATTTTACAAGCTGTATGAAAAGGTTTTTTATCACCTGCAAACAAAGATGGTTGCTAACTAAACTCATGGTTTTCTGGTTTTTTTCCACGGAGAATAATTGACAAATTTGCATCTGAGGTCACTTGGATTCTTGTGAAAATCACAACGCAAAACCTTTAAGAACAAATGTGATCCATGGTTTGTTGATTGAATTAAAAATAGAAAAGAACCACACAAAAGAACAAGTGAAAGCAAATAAACCGCTCTCCCCCCGTCCGGGAGCTCGCCCCGATCTTTGTCCGGACTCAAACACGACGTCGTGTGCCACACAGTTTTGGTGCCGGTTTTTAAAGCAATTCTCACAGTTCATGCCACAGTCGCGTGTACGTGTTTGAATATACGTGTATACCGGCGAAAAAAACGTGAACGAACGTACACACGACACAATGCCACCGGACGATAACGACGCCGAGATACTGTCGATCTGGGACTGGCTGCGCGGCAACAAACTGTATCGAAACAGTGAACTCGGCGGACTGCACTACATCACGACGGCCGAGAACCGCCCGGAGCTGCTGCTGTGGTAGGTCGGCAAGCCAGAGACAACTGAAGCATTCGTATGCCTACGGATTATTCGAATGCAGACAAATGAGACGCTAGCCGATTTCGTTTTCGGACGAATTATTAGCCATACCATGTTTTTCGCTAGAAGTTTCTTGAACGCTTCATCATCATCAAACTTCATCATCAGGATTTCAGGATTTCATAAGAAATCCGCTGCCTGCGCTGTCTCCATTGTCTAGACAAGCGATGTCAGAGAGGCCGCCCAGCACACAGTATAAAAGGCAGCGCTGACTGCACACCAACCATCATATCTTGAGGGGCATTCATGAAGCAGTATTTAGCGACCGCGTAGCTATGCTTCAGCTGCACGTCACTAAATACTGCTTCATGAATGCCGCTTCATGCGTTACGATGTTTGATTTATGTGTGGACTATTGAATGAAATCTGATTATTATCACCCTCGTGGCCTGGTGGTAGTGTGTTAGACTACAGTCTGTGCGCTCGGGGGATCGAGCCCCGCCGAGGGGTGTATAGGCACTTAATGACAGAGAAAACTCGATGGGCGCCCTACTCAATGGCGTTCTGTACGCTTCTCTGGGTGAACCCTGGCTAAAAACATCGCCTAAAAATCACAACAACAACAACAACAAACTCGGATGCTCTTTATAGGTACCTGATAATGGTGCTGTTCACGATCGCCACCTGTTTCCACATGCGTCACACGCTGAACAGCTACTACAGCGAGTCAACCTCGACGTCGCAGTCGTTGCGCTTTTCGACGCCGACCGACTTCGACGAGTTGACCGACTGGATTTTCTGCACCGAGAATCTGTACGGCGGCATGAATCCGAACGAGACGCTCTATGATGCGCTCGTGATCGGGCGACTGTGGCGCGAGCGTTTCTATGATTTCAAGGGTTTCGCGGACGCGTTTCAACGGTGTAAACGCGCGGTGACGCTGAGGAGTAACGCGACGACGAACGCTGGCGAGGGCGGACATAAACGGGTTGGTTTTTGGGCGAACGTTTTGTTTAGTGAAACTGACACGTTGGAGCTTGAATACGCATTCCAAAATGTGCGCGGAAAAAAAAACTTCTGTTGAATTTTTCGCAGTACCGAAAGGTATAGTTTCTAAATATGGCTTCAGTTCAATCTTGGTTTTCGATTTGCGATTTGCTTTCTGAACTCCACTCGATTACAATTCAATGTGAACACTACCTTTGTTGCTCTTGTGACAGTGTGGCTTATGGAACCATGGCTGTGCCCGTTCTCTTCGAATTGAAACTCTAAAAAAATCGCAATATTTTTTGTATCAATATAACAATGCAGTTTCGCAACAAAAAACCACGCACTGTAGCACGGCGTCACCCGTTGCTGCGCGCAGCACATCATGCGCTGCATGCAGAATCGATCGAACGCAGTCGGCAACTGGCGCATTGACACCGTGGTCGGCTATGTGCTGGTGTTGCGCAAGCATCTGCAGCAAATCTGGCAGTACGAACAGACGGCGCGCACGCTGCAGCAGTTGAGTTTCGCGCGAGTGCTGTACAAATATCGACTGGGCATCGTCAAGACGGACGGAAGACTACAGTTCTATCCCAAGAAGGTTTCTGGTGCTGTTATACTGTACAGTTGTTGCGGCTTTTTTGAAAATTCACAAAAGGGCGCTCTGTTTTGAATTGACATGCAAGTATGCTTGATTAAACTTGACATTTTTCACAGAATACAGAGCTGTCGCGAAAAAGAAAGAAAGAACGAGCTCGGAGTTGATTTTGTGCAATTCAGCTTTTTAGGTTCGCTGATGTTTTACCCAGACTATAAGATCTGTCTGTGGTGTCTCTGCCTTTA
>JASANC010004708.1:0-31156 GCA_030248135.1 Theristus sp. LFF4_11
TGGACTTAGATGGACCTAAGTAACAGTGACACCCCCCAAAAATTTTCTCGGACCACCCAAAAATCATGAATTTTTGCTCAAAAATCATGATTTTTTGTCTTTAAAGTCCATAATATAAGCTAAATATATGATAACTTGACATTCTTCATTGTAATTTCAAAGATTTTGCAGCAAAATTTAGCGTTTTTCCTTCAAAATTTAAGCCAAAAAATCTCATGGGTGGGGTGGGGGGTGTGCACCCCCCCAGAAAATTTTCTACAATAGTGCACCCCCCCATGGCCCACGCCTGGGGGGGGGTGTCACTGTACCATGACTGACACCCCCCCACTGAAAAATTTTCGGCACCCCCCCCCCCACGTGACGACACCCCCCCCCCCTCGAAAATTTGCTTTTGCCTTCGGTACTGTTTCCAAACCGTCACCATGCCTCTTCTTGTGTTTTGACCTCCAAAACGTCACTAATTGTCCCCAGCTAAGCTAATGCTAAAGTGAAGACAAACAGACCGCCTTGAAATTCGATCAATTCTTCTGATGGTGTCGCGACGACACGACACGAAGCAGCAACCAGACAACGTAGCGCTTGCAAACGGAGCAGCGAGCACAATCGGACGCTCTGCGAGGCGAATCGTCACCTTAACTGCATCGGAAATGGTAGGCTAAGCTTTGGGACGCTCAAAAACTTCATCGCAGATGTTGTCGAAGCCTAAAATCAGTCGGTAAAACGGCCCAAAATCGACTGCTAAAGGTTTTACGAGGTATAATCAAAGAAAATTTTTGTTGAACTTTCGAAAAATTGTGCCAAAATTGAGGTTTTCAGAGCATATTAGAGGAAAATTTTTCGAATTTTTTTTTTAAATCGGCATTTTTGTTTTTTTTAAATCACTTTTTTTTAAAAAAAATTTTTTATTTTTGTTTAACAACCCTAGTGTGGGGGGGTGTCGGCCAAATTTTCGAGGGGGGTCCGATGAGGGGGTGCCCGGTTTTAGGGGGGGACGGGGTGGCACGGTGCCCCCCACCCCCCCCCCCCACCCGACGGTCTCTGGTGCTCTGGGGGGAGGTGTACCTAGGGTTAGGGGCTTTGAAAAAAAAAATTTTTTGTTTTTTTTTCAAATTTGGATTTTTTTTCAAACTTAAAAAAAAATTGAAAAATTTTTCTTCTACTTTGCTTTGAAAATTCGATTTATGGCATAATTTTTTGAAAGTTCAAACCAAATTTTCTTCCCAACTTCTTTGTGTGCTTAGGTACATGTCATTATTTGGTCATTTTGACCGACGTACTCCATGTTTTTCGATTTGGATGACTTCTAGAGTCAATTTTTAGCGTTGAAATGACTTAACTGAATTGAAATATCGTTTCAGAAATCGTTTTCTTGCAACTTAGAACATGTTTTTTCAGTCGGTAGGCCATGAGATGAACATGATATTTTGTTGATTGGCGTATGTTATAGGTCTACAATCAGTACCGTGGGCCCAAAAAAAATTTCGAGGGGGGGGGTATGGTACCGTGGGGGGGGGGTGCCGACCAAAAAGTGAGGGGGGGGTCCAACCTATGGTAACGTGGGACCCCCCCCAGGGGGGTCCCATGGGGGGGGGGGTGCATTTTTTCAAAATTTTCTGTGGGGGGGGGTCCACCCCCCCCCCCCCATGAAATTTTTTCGCTTTAATTTGAAAGGAAAAACGCTAAATTTTGCTGCAAAATCTTTGAAATTACAATGAAGATGGTCAAGTTATCATATATTCAGCTTATATTATGGACTTTATAGACAAAAAATCATGATTTTCGAAAAAAAATTTAGGGTGTGCAGAAAATTTTGGGGGGGGCCCGGGGGGGGGGGGTGTCCGCCAGACAAAATTTCATGGGGGGGGGGTGGGGGGGGTGTCGGCCAAATTTTCGAGGGGGGGGTACGATGGGGGGGGTGCCCGGTTTTAGGGGGGGGGTGGCACGGTGCCCCCCCACCCCCCCCCACCCGACGGTCTCGGGTGCTCTGGGGGGGTGGCCCCCCCCCCCCCCGCCCACGGTACTGTCTACAATGGAGTTGTGCGATATATTGTTAAACAATTGGAGCGGAGATGTTGGTTAATACCACCATCACACGACCGTTTTTCAGATACCCGATAACATGGCCACATGTTAAAACTTGCGTGCTGAGCTAAACTAACGTGTTAAACTTGCGTCTGTCAGTTGCCCGCAACGTGATCGCGAAATCATGGTACGTGTTTTCGATACGATGATTTGAAGAGTGGGCTCTCGCCATGTGGCAGATAGCATAGCTGGTTGAACCTGAAAGTAAGTGTCTTGGGGGGGGGGGCGACCGGGTCGACAGGGGTTGCCGACTTAGCTACAGCAAACAGGAATTTTTGAACACAGTCAAATTTTGGTAATTTTCTAAAGAGGAACAACTAAGAACGGTTCAATATTCAAGTACACGTCGAAAATTGTCCTGTTTTACTGTTGAAAATGCAACTTTCCCTCTATGAAATGGACATAATTTCAATAAAACACGATTTTCGCTCTTATAGTTTTCCGGATCGTTCTGAAAATAGTCTAGATGAACTCAGTACCGAAGGCGAAAGCAAATTTTCGAGGGGGGGGGGTGTGTCGTCACGTGGGGGGGTGCCGAAAATTTTTCAGTGGGGGGGGTGTCAGTCATGGTACAGTGACACCCCCCCAGGCGTGGGCCATGGGGGGGGGGTGCACTATTGTAGAAAAATTTCTGGGGGGGGTGCACACCCCCCACCCCACCCATGAGATTTCGCTTAAATTTTGAAGGAAAAACGCTAAATTTTGCTGCAAAATCTTTGAAATTACAATGAAGAATGTCAAGTTATCATATATTTAGCTTATATTATGGACTTTAAAGACAAAAAATCATGATTTTTGAGCAAAAATTCATGATTTTTGGGTGGTCCGAGAAAATTTTTGGGGGGTGTCACTGTTACTTAGGTCCATGTAGGGGGGGGGTGGGTGGGGTGTCTGGCAAATTTCGAGGGGGGGGTGTGGATGGTCCAGTGTCAGGTTTTGGGGGGGTGGGTGTCGCGTGACCCCCCCCCAACCCCCCCCCCCACGCGGAGGTCTCGGGTGCTCTGGGGGGTGTACCCCCCCCCCACCCCCCCTCGTCTTCGGTACTGGATGAACTCAGCTCGACGAGACGCTTCGAACGAACCTAACTTGTAAAAAAATTAAAAAAATTTTTTTTAATGAAAAAAAAATCCGGATTTTTTTCCCTAACCCTACCCCTAACCCTATATTTACCCCCTAGAACAACCTATGATTATGATTCTGATTCTGAAGGTTTTGGTGATTCAATTCGGTTTTTGCCAAGATACAACGAGCGAAAGTGAAATCAGGCTGCCACCACACGAACGACCCACCCGGACGCCACGCCAACCGGAGTCACTCACTAGCCACCAGAAGCTTTTCCTAACAAGCAACCGACACTAAAACATGGATGAACAACGAAATGACCGTGATGGAGACAGTCCAGAACTGTCAGTTGACTTCGACTCGTTTGCGGTGCTCGTCAATCGTCTCAGTCTGAACTCAACCACAACACAACAAACGCCGTGCTCAACGATCGGGTAAGCTCAAACAAAAGCGACGCAGTTGTTCTTAATGAATGCAATGTCGCTAAGGGTTTGCAATGCGCCAACGTCCGAGCGGCCTCGGATTTGGGTGGCTGTGGTAATTTCTAAACATCACTCACGGACTCCGTTGTTGATCTTTTGACTTTGACTGATTGTGTGGTTGCGGACCAGAAAAAGAATACCTGGAACAAGCTTCTTCATGAAGCGAAGAAGGTTGAATGGAGCTGTGCTCTACAGCTACAGCTCCATTTTTGTCAACCAATTTTTAATGATTTCTGGTTTTAAGTGACGCAACTGCACGTGTTTCTCAATCCGTTATTTTGTTTCAAACTCGCTTGCAACTTGTGTGTTTCTCCTTACACTCAGGTTAAACAAAAGCAAAAGCACGCGAAGAGTGAAACGATTGAGTCCAGGGAGCGAATGCAACAATGAGGAGAACCGGCCACCAAAACACGCCACTGGTGAGTCGCCGCGAAAACGCACGCGTCACAGTGTTGCATCGACAGCAACGCCGGCCGTGGTGAGCACCGCTCGCTCGTGGCAGACGCCCAACGACAAAACAAACAGCACGAGCACACCGACGACGATCGTGCGCTCTCAGCAAACTGGCACTGGCACTCGTCGATTGGCACGCGAACTGCGAGCGTTGCACGAGCAGCAGTGTGCGTTCGCGACACCGATCGCGTCGGAGAGCACGCGTGACGCGCGCAACGCACGAACGGTCACTCCGGCGGTCGCCGTGCACGCACAACAACACGCCCGCAGAACAATGCCACTGGCACGGAACACTCGAACGCGACGTGCGAAATGTGAACGTGCCATTGCGGTTCGCCAGTTTGCACTGAACACTTTTGTGTTTGTTTGTTTTGTTTTTTACTTCTCTTCGATCCACTGGACGTCTTGCAAACGTTCATTCATTTCATGCGTGTTTCTGCAGCCAAGCGTGTCATCGTGCTCGTCTTCATCTGGCAGCTGTTCTCGCCCTGGTTCGCTCAGCCCCCCGACGCTGCAACAGCACTCATCCGCCGTTGTGTGCCGTTCAACAGCTACATTCAAACGACGTGGCAGAACAAACCAGATAACATCGGAACAGCACGTCGCTCTCTGGACGACCGGAAAACTACGCAAAAAAGCAGACAGACGCACCGTGCGAAAACAATCACAGAGTGAGTAAAGACCCGTTCTTATTGAAGCAAGCGTGATCAGTCTTTCTTAAATGAGCAGGAAATCTTTCAGACTCTGAGCAAGTAGAAACGTCGTTATTTTTCGAACAAAAACGGTATAATAAGAACGGATTGAAACAAAAAAGCAAACGTAAAAGCATTCGCTGCTCCCGCTCCACACATAAATAAGGGAAACACGAAACACGGATAAGGTCAGAGAAGAAAACTAATGCACAAGGCGCAAATGGAATACAAACGAATTGTCAAGATGAGATAAAACAAATTGAAAAAAGATTAACCGTCTTTCTGCAAGTTCGGTTCTAGTTGAAGTCGATTTCACTCACCCGAAACATTGGTTACTTGCAAAACTAACACAAAAACTTCACATTTAAATTTTTGAAAAAACTAAAAACCCGGTTTTCAGGTTTTTTAACTGTCAAAATTTGTTTCGGGGAAAACAGAGGAAAAACGGGGTTTCTTCCCGTTGCTAGCCCTGGTTATGCTTGTCCTGTGACAACCACAGCCATGAACGGTTTATTGTTTTCAGGCGAGTCACCGCAGTCAACACCGGAGAGCACTGCCAATGTGAGCACCGAACGATTGCTGTGTCGTGACGAGCAGCATCAAACGTACGATTCAATACTTCACCATTCATGAGCACTTTAAAAAAGTGCATTCGTGAACCAGCATTTAAAAAAGCATAGCTGTGCGTCACAAAATACTGCTTCATGAATGCCCCTTTAATGAGCATTTTAAGGGGCATTCATGAACCAGCATTTAAAAACATAGCAGTGTGTCACAAAATACTGCTTCGTGAATGCCGCTTTACCTTTGTTTCTGCATAAACATTCATCATCTGCGTTGCAGCGTGCGTGACTTCATCGTTGACTCGCTTGCAGCCGACGTCAGCAGGACGCTCTACATTAGCGGTGTGCCGGGCACCGGAAAAACAGCGACCGTGCAACAGGCTGGTTTCGGGTTCGGCGGCATCATGCTGCACAAAGAGCCACGCTGCTTTCTGCATTGACGTTTCTCATGGATTTATAGTATGATCATGATCAGACGCCGTGAACGAACCAACCGTTTTTTTGTGGCTCAGGTGATCAGCGAACTTCAACAGGACGCGTCAGTCGCTCGTTTTCAGTTCATCGAAGTGAATGGCATGCGATTGACCGATCCGAATCAGGCGAGACAATGAATTCAAAAAACGCTGATCTTGTGAAACTTGCATTGTTAGGATTTTGCCGGGAAATCTGTGTTGTCAACGCTCGACAGACATTCTGTGGCAGTTGGAAGCTTGTGTCGTCTGTCGTGACACCGCCTCGGGCCTCGGCCCCTATCCAGCGTTTTTTCAGTGGAAAATGTAACCTACAACACACCGACTCAAAATCTCTGCCTGTACGGCAGAATTTACACCTCCCCATGCAGGCTATACGTAGGTTACACAACGCGTGCCCCTCCTAGGGTTAGGGGGTTTGAAAAAAAATTCGTTTTTTAATCCGGATTTTTTTCAAATTTTAAAAAAATTGACATTTTTTCCCTACTTTGCTCTGAAAATTCGATTTTTAGCATAACTTTTTGAAAGTTCAAAACAAATTTCTTCCCCACTTCCTTGTGTGGTTAGGTACATGTCATTATTTGGTCCTTTTGACCGACGTACTCCATGTTTTTTGGATTTGGATGACTTCTAGGGTCAATTTTTAGCGTTGAAATGACTTAACTGAATTGAAATATCGTTTCAGAAATTGTTGTGTTGCATGTTTTTCAGTCGGTAGGCCATGAGATGAACATGATATGTTGTTGTTTGGCGTGTGTTATAGGTCTACAATGGAGTTGTGCGATATAATGTTAAACAATTGGAGCGGAGGTGTTGGTCAATACCACATCACACGACCGTTTTTCAGATACCCGATAACTCCATGGCCACATGTTAAGACTCGCTTTTTGAGAATACCGTCCCACCCCTCCCACCTCTAGGCACTAGAATGCAAAGTTTCTCCAATTTAAATGAATCATACACCATTCTGACCGTCTTGACGCGCTGATTCCGAAAATCACATTTGTTTTTTGATTCGAGGTCATTTAGAGCTTAAAAATGGCTAAAAACCGTTTTTTCGGGGCCCTTTCAAAAAATAGTGTTTTTTAAGCTTTTCAATGAAGCTACGACAAAAATAAAAAAACCATTCGATTCGACTTGATCTGCTGAACATTTTCTACTAATGTACTATGCCCTAAAAATGCGGTCTAAAGGGCTATTTTTAAAAAAAAACTGGTTTTGGTCCCAGTATTTCACGTTTTTTGGTCCTTTAGAACCGTTTTCGGGGCATGGTATAGGGGTGCACCAAAAAGCTTTCCGAAAGAGCTAGCTTTGTGCAAAGTTTCATTAAAAAAAAGGCGCCCCATGTAATTAAAAAATATTTTACTTTTGGTACCCGGATCGCGATTATGGTCAGCACGAAACCGACATGCCCCTGAACATGTACCTGCTGCTGTGACCAGGCGTACTGCCAGACTGCACCTAAAAGCTCACCGCACAAGCTTATTATGTTCTAGGAATTAGCTGATGAAACAATTATTCAGTGCCACAACAGCAAAGCAATTGTTGCTTTCGATGTGTCAATCTTTTTCTAAAAAACTGATAGTACTGCTAGTTTTCGGTTTTTTTCAGTGACTCAGAATCGTTTTCGGGGCCTAGTATAGGGGTGCACTGAAAAGCATTCCGCAAGAGCTAGCTCAGTGTGAAATTTCATTTAAAAAAAGCGTCCCCCATGTAACTAAAAAGTATTTTACTGTTGGTACCCGGATCGCGATTATGGTCAGCACGAAAACGACATGCCCCTGAACATGTACCTGCTGCTGTGACCAGGCGCACTGCCAGACAGAACAAACTAGTGCACCTAAAAGCTCACCGCACAAGCTATTATGTTCTAGGAATTAGCTGATGAAACAATTATTCAGTGCCACAACAGCAAAGCAATTGTTGCTTTCGATTTGTCAATCTTTTCAACCTTTCAAAAAATAGTGTTTTTTTAGCTTTTTAATGAAGCTACGACAAAAATAAATAACCATTCCATTCGTCTTGATCTGCTGAACATTTTCTACTAATATACTATGCCCTAAAAATGCGGTCTAAAGGGCTATTTTTTAAAAAAACTGGTTTTGGTTCCAGTATTTCACGTTTTTTGGTCCTTTAGAACCGTTTTCGGGGCATGGTATAGGGGTGCACCAAAAAGCTTTCCGAAAGAGCTAGCTTTGTGCAAAGTTTCATTTAAAAAAAAGTCACCCCATGTAACTAAAGAGTATTTTACTTTTGGTACCCGGATTGCGATTATGGTCAGCACGAAACCGACATGCCCGACATTGCTTTCGATGTGTCAATCTTTTTCTAAAAAACTGATAGTACTGCTAGTTTTCGGTTTTTTTCAGTGACTCAGAACCGTTTTCGGGGCCTAGTATAGGGGTGCACCGAAAAGCATTCCGCAAGAGCTAGCTCAGTGTGAAATTTCATTTAAAAAAAGCGTCCCCCATGTAACTAAAAAGTATTTTACTGTTGGTACCCGGATCGCGATTATGGTCAGCACGAAACCGACATGCCCCTGAACATGTACCTGCTGCTGTGACCAGGCGCACTGCCAGACAGAACAAACTAGTGCACCTAAAAGCCCATGAGACCAGTTAATAATGTTCTAAGAATCGGCTGATTAAACAATTATTCAGTGCTACAACAGCAGAACAATTATTGCCTTCGTATGTGAATCTTTCTGGAGTACTGATAGTACTGTTTTTTTGGGTTTTTTAGTGATTCGGAAGCGCTTTTGGGGCATAGTATGAGTGTGCACTAAAAAACATTCTGAAAAAGCTGGGTCTACGCAAAATTTCATTTTGAAAAAGCGTCCGCCATATGAATAAAAAGTTGTTGTACTGTCAGTACCCAGAGCGATTACGATCAGCACGAGACTGATACACACCAAAACTTGTATCGTGCTGCCACCAGTGGTTCTGCCAGATAAACTAGTGCATCTAAAAGCCCACAAGACTAGTTCTAAGTTCTAATAATGTACTAAGAATCAGGTGATGAAACAATGATTCAGTGCTACAACAGAGCAATGTTTGCTTTCGAATGTAAATGTTCCCAGAAAACGAATAATACTGAATTTTTGAATAAAAATTGCATCACACACGACGGTTTCGGTCCTGCACAGCTTCCAAAGAATACCAATCTGCATACACGCTGCGTAATGTGCGTGAACGAATGACTGAACTTGTTTCGACTTCTGTAGAAATTTGCTCTACTTCGGCCACCCAGGACTCAGCAAGTTCATCGTACGGCGACAGCCATGCAGGATCATCCTATAATGTTTACTTGCTTCACAAAGAGAAACGACTTTTGTTCGAAACAAAACAAATCGTTGCAAACCCGAAAAAAGATAAACAAAAAATACGCTGGTTCTAAAGACAGCATCACACTGAACTCAAAGCAACACAGACCTCATGATCTAGATCAGGATTTCCTTCTGTAGTTCGGAGCGTATCGTCATCCTCAACGCATTCTGGATCAAATGAGACCATTGAGGTCTTTCTTCGGCTACTTTTCCTTCTGGTTGATTGACCGGACGAACTAGATGACGGTTCGACATTCAACTTTTCTTTATCAGTTTTCTTTTTTGACGTCGGAACAGCAGTAACGCACTTCTGAATGGCAGACTTTGTTCTGTCTGGCAGTGCGCCTGGTCACAGCAGCAGGTACATGTTCAGGGGCATGTCGGTTTCGTGCTGACCATAATCGCGATCCGGGTACCAACAGTAAAATACTTTTTAGTTACATGGGGGACGCTTTTTTTAAATGAAATTTCACACTGAGCTAGCTCTTGCGGAATGCTTTTCAGTGCACCTCTATACTAGGCCCCGAAAACGATTCTGAGTCACTGAAAAAAACCGAAAACTAGCAGTACTATCAGTTTTTTAGAAAAAGATTGACACATCGAAAGCAACAATTGCTTTGCTGTTGTGGCACTGAATAATTGTTTCATCAGCTAATTCCTAGAACATAATAAGCTTGTGCGGTGAGCTTTTAGGTGCACTAGTTTGTTCTGTCTGGCAGTACGCCTGGTCACAGCAGCAGGTACATGTTCAGGGGCATGTCGGTTTCGTGCTGACCATAATCGCGATCCGGGTACCAAAAGTAAAATATTTTTTAATTACATGGGGCGCCTTTTTTTAAATGAAACTTTGCACAAAGCTAGCTCTTTCGGAAAGCTTTTTGGCGCACCCCTATACCATGCCCCGAAAACGGTTCTAAAGGACCAAAAAACGTGAAATACTGAGACCAAAACCAGTTTTTTTAAAAAATAGCCCTTTAGACCGCATTTTTAGGGCATAGTATATTAGTAGAAAATGTTCAGCAGATCAAGACGAATCGAATGGTTTTTTTATTTTTGTCGTAGCTTCATTAAAAAGTTTAAAAAACACTATTTTTTGAAAGGGCCCCGAAAAAACGGTTTTTGGCCATTTTTGGGCCCTAAATGACCTCAAATCAAAAAACAAATGTGATTTTCGGAATCAGCGCGTCAAGGCGGTCAGAATGGTGTATGATTTAGTTTATTTCGAGAAACTTTGCATTCTAGTGCCTAGAGGGGGTTGCTATTCTGAAAAATCGGGTCTTAAAACTTGCGTGCTAAGATAAACTAACGTGTTAAACTTGCGTCTGTCAGTTTCCCGCAACGTGATCGCGAAATCATGGTACGTGTTTTCAATACGATGATTTGAAGAGCGGGCTCTCGCCATGTGGCAGATAGCATAGCTGGTTGAACGTGAAAGTAAGTGTCTTGGGGGGGGGGGGGCGACCGGGTCGACAGGGGTTGCCGACTTAGCGACAGCAAACAAGAATTTTTGAACACAGTCAAATTTTGGTAATTTTCTCAAGAGGAACAACTAAGAACGGTTCAATATTCAAGTACACGTCAAAAATTATCTTGTTTTACTGTTGAAAATGCAACTTTCCCTCTATGAAATTGACAAAATTTCAATAAAACACGATTTTCGCTCTTATCGTTCTCCGGATTGTTCTGAAAATGGTCTAGCTGAACTCTGCTCGACGAGACGCTTCGAACGAACCTAACTTATAGAAATTTTTTTAATTCAAAAAAAATCCGGAACTTTTTCTCCCCCAAGCTCCCCCAAATTCTCCAGCTAATCTCTCAATGCAGCATTAGTCCGAACAGCGTCCTCTGATTGCTTTCTGTGCGCTGAATGAGCGTGTTGTGCTTGCGCACAGGCAGGTTTTTTTGACGGAGAATCGTGCGTCAATGACGAAAACAAATTTTGACGGAAAAAACTGCGTACAGGTGTTTGTTGAAATCTACCGTGCAGTGCGTGCTGCTGTGGATCAGTGTTCGAGCGTTGTGTCGCGTGTCTCCGTGGACGTCGCCCGACGATGGCTCAATGGCACCTTCGATCAAACTGACCACCGTCGGCTGCCGGTTGTGTTGCTCATTGATGAGGTCAGTCAGTCGCTTAGGGCACGTTCATACTGCACGTCAAACGCGCTGCGCTATTGTGCAATAAATAGCACGAGACGTAAAGGCCCGTTTATATCTGACGTATGCAGACGTACGTCAGATGTGAACGGTAGTATGCAATAACACGAGACCTGACGTGTCGTGTATTTTTGCAAATGAATGGATCACCACGAGCTGAAAGTTTGTGTTACTGTGCATTGTGAGTACATACGACGTTTTTCTGTGCGATTCGCTCGAATGAAGCGGCTGGTGACGTTTCTGTTGCTGCGCAGCTTGATCTGTTGTGCACCCGTCGCCAGCACGTTTTGTACGAAATCTTCGACTGGGCGACACGAGACTCGGCGCGACTGCTCGTGCTCGCCATCGCCAATACGCTCGATTTGCCGGAGCGTTTGCTGACACAACGCGTCAACAGCAGAATGGTTCGCTTGTTCGCTCGATCGCTTCATTGGAAAAGTCACCCAAAGGTGGACGGGAAACACCAAAGATCGTGAAGGGAACACGCGTTGTTTGCTCAACCTGATTTTGAAAAATTATCATTGCTCTGCGAAGACTGTACAGTTCTATTTTTGTTGATTTTGAGGGGCAACGGTTTTTTCGGTATAAAAACGGCTCTTTACTCGGATTTCAAAAAAACGTTTTTTCACCAGCCCTGCATGTGCGGTGTACGGTGTACACGGCAAATGTAGTTTTGCGGCCTGGATGATTGCGGCCAAAGCATAGCGGCCTGAAGGATTGCGGCCTGGACAATTGCGGCCGAAGCATAGCGGCCTGGGACGATTGCGGCCGGACGATTGCGGCCTAGGACGATTGCGGCCTGGGACGATTGCGGCTAGGGTTAGGGGAAAAAAAAAAATCCGGATTTTTTTTTAAATTAAAAAAAAAATTTTTTTTTAAAAAAAAAAATTTTTTTTACAAGTTAGGTTCGTTCGAAGCGTCTCGTCGAGCTGAGTTCATCTAGACTATTTTCAGAACGATCCGGGAAACTATAAGAGCGAAAATCGTGTTTTATTGAAATTATGTCCATTTCATAGAGGGAAAGTTGCATTTTCAACAGTAAAACAGGGCAATTTTTCACGTGTACTTGAATATTGAACCGTTCTTAGTGGTTCCTCTTTAGAAAATTACCAAAATTTGACTGTGTTCAAAAATTCCTGTTTGCTGTAGCTAAGTCGGCAACCCCTGTCGACCCGGTCGCCCCCCCCCAAGACACTTACTTTCAGGTTCAACCAGCTATGCTATCTGCCACATGGCGAGAGCCCACTCTTCAAATCATCGTATCGAAAACACGTACCATGATTTCGCGATCACGTTGCGGGCAACTGACAGACGCAAGTTTAACACGTTAGTTTAGCTCAGCACGCAAGTTTTAACATGTGGCCATGTTATCGGGTATCTGAAAAACGGTCGTGTGATGTGGTATTAACCAACATCTCCGCTCAAATTGTTTAACACGATATCGCACACCTCCATCGTAGACCTATAACCAACGCCAATCAACAAGATATATGTTCATTCATGGCCACGACTGAAAAACTTTCTAAGTTGCAAGAAAACGGATTCTGAAACGATATTTCAATTCAGTTAAGTCATTTCAACGCTAAAAATTGACTCTAGAAGTATCCAAATCGAAAAAATGATACGTCGGTCAAAATGACCAAATAATGACATTTACCTAAGCACACAAAGAAGTTGGGAAGAAAATTTGGTTTGAACTTTCAAAAAATTATGCCATAAATCGAATTTTCAGAGCAAAGTAGAAGAAAAAATTTTCAAATTTTTTTTTTAAGTTTGAAAAAAAAAATCCAAATTTTTTTTTAAAAAAAAACGAAAAAAAAAATAAAAAAAAAAATTTTTTTTTCAAAGCCCCTAACCCTAATTGCGGCCCACAAAGTTTTCATGCTTTGTCGCCTTTCCAGGTCAATTTCTATCTATCTAGGAAATTTCTGCAGCTATCTATCTAGAAAACTTGCTCCAGCCATCTATATCCCCCCCATCCAACACCCCTGCTCTGGAACAACAATGGTTTAAGCCATCGTCGTCGTCGTGTCTGCTGCGTTTGCGTCGAATCGATCGTTGATATTTGCGCCAATACTTGCGCCGCTGTTAGCAATAGAATAAATTGAATTGAATGAAAATTGAATTGAAATTGAATTGAATTGAAATAAATTGTTGTTGTTTGTAATACAAGATTTTGGAGGTTTGATTTGAAACAAATGCTGGGGGTGGGGTTAAGGTTGTTAAACAAAAATCGAATTTTTTAAGCGATTAAAAAATGCCGATTAAAAAATTCGAAATTTTTTTCTCTAATATGCTCTGAAAACCTTAACTTTGGCACAATTTTTCGAAAGTTTAACAAAATCTTTCTTTGATATTACCTCGCAAAACTGTCAGCAGTCGATTTTGGACCGTTTTACCGACTGTTTTTAGGCTTCGACAACTTCGGCGATAAAGTTTTTGAGCGTCCCAAAGGTTGGCTTACCATTTCCGATGCAGATAAGGTAACGATTCGTCTTGCAATCTAAATTTGAGCGTCCGAGTTGCTCCGTTTGCAAGCGCTTGTCTTGCCATTTAATTTTGAATTAAATGGTTTAATTTTAAATGATTAATTAGTAATTTAAAACTTTAATAACAAATTAAACAAAAAAGGCTCAGATGAAATATAGCTCTGCTCGGCGACAAGGAAAGTTGAGCATGGAAGATTTCGATTTTGGGGTTCTAAGAAAAACATAATTACTAATCAAGAAACAAAAAACAACTTTTTTGAAAAAAGAATTGAAAACTTGTGTGCGAGAATAACATAATCAGTTGCGTGCGACAAAGACAATGACAAAGCTTTAAAATTTCGTGGGCCGCAATCGTCCCGGGCCGCAATCGTCCCGGGCCGCAATCGTCCCGGGCCGCAATCGTCCCAGGCCGCAATCGTCCCAGGTCGCAATCGTTCCAGGCCGCAATCGTCCCAGGCCGCAATCGTCCCAGGTCGCAATCGTCCCAGGCCGCAATCGTCCAGGCCGCAATCCTTCAGGCCGCAATCGTCCCATGCCGCAATCGTCCAGGCCGCAATCCTTCAGGCCGCAATCGTCCTAGGCCGCAATCCTTCAGGCCGCAATGCTTCGGCCGCTATCTAATGGGCCGCAATCGAACGCACGCCGTGTACACAGCTCATAGCCTTTCAAAACTGTTGTATTTTACCGTTGTCCCGGTGATTCCACTGTTGATGTGTCAGCAGATTTGCATTTTTTTCGTGCAGGGCATGGCTCGTCTTCAGTTCCAGCCGTACGACCACCGTCAGATTCAGTGCATTCTCAATGCAAAGTTTGCTGCGTACCGGCCGGGCGTCGACACGAAGGCAATTGAGTTTGTCGCGCGTAAAGTCGCTGCGGTCTCTGGTAAATCGCACTGTGTGTCTGTGCGGTGTAAGGTGGTGGTTAAACATTGCACTGTCAGGAGCTTTGAATTATAGGGAATCAGCTGATTGGTTGGTGCTTACGTGCATGCGTGCTTTCTGTGCAAACCAAACTCCGCCCCCACCACTGCACAGAAAACATGCATGCACGTGACCACCAACCAATCAGCTGATTCCCTATAATTTAGACTTCGACCCTATAATTTAGAGTTCGACTGTACAAAGTACAAACCGTTGCGTACGTTGTGTTTTGTCACATGACATCGACATCCCAAATTCGTTGTACGTGCCGAGCCACATTGCTTGCATCATTCAATCATCGTTTCACTTGCTGCTTGCATATTTGATCTCACGAGTTTTGACTCATCTGATTTTATTGCATTACGTTTGTTACACTTGTTGAGCAGAGTGGACAGAAAATGGTATTCCGGTTTACCCGGTATTCATCCAAAAAAAGACAGACTTTTAACTTTTATGACCGGTTTAGAAAACAAAATTCGTGTTTAGTGATCGTTTTCAGACTGGGCGATTATTGCGGTTTGTTTGTTGCAGGCGATTTACGCAAGGCGCTTGAAATCTGCAAACGTGCGCGTGACCTGGTGGCACACGAAGCAAACAAACGCATCTCACTAAAAGTGGTATGTATGTACAGTCTATTTGGATTATTGGCAACATGACGTGATGACCAACCAATCAGCGCTGAGATTTACTATGACCAACCAATGCCGGCTGAGTGGCTGAGTGGATAGCACTTGGGACTTCCAATCGGAAGGCCCGGGTTCGAATCCGCTCGTGACCACTCGGCTGCCCCGGGTTGCGTGGGGCTTAATGGTTCGGCAGCATAAACGTCGGCTTTCTTGATTCACAAGATTGTTGTTCCGGTGGCGAGGAACTTAATTACATCGCGCCCATGCATACCAGCGCAGCTTGCCCAACGATCGGCCAATAAAAAATTGCGACACTGCCTTTCCCCAAGGGCGTTGGGTAAGGATAAAAAGGGGGCAACAAACAACAACAACAATGACCAACCAATCAGCTAGTGGCATGTATTATCCAGATGGAATGTATGTGAACGGTCTGTTAAAAAACGGTGAGATCACTTTGCGACATAATGCAGCCAAGCCAACAAACTAAGCTGCTTTTGAACGTGAACGTTATTTGGATTCTGAAAGAATACAAATGCGAATTCGCTTTTCTTTCCAGTCGTACATACAACTCACTGCACGGAAATTGTCACTCACCATGACTGCAGTCTAACACTATAACATAAACAACTAGCTGATTGGTGAAAGGTCACGTGATGCATGCATTCTGTGCAAGCCAAACTCTGTGGCGGCGAACGCAGCAATTCATGCACAGAATGCATGCATCGACCCGACCAATTAGCTAGTTGAATTTGGATATGTTATGGAGTTACAGTGTATAAAAAACGGCAGTGAAAGCACAGATGCAAGAGGCCGTGAGCGCGCTGTCAACGAGCGCCCGCAACCGCGCGATTCTGTGCGCCTCCGAGCAGGCGCAGTTGCTGTTGCGTGCGGCCGCGTTGTTGACGCAAACGACCGGCGTGTCGGAGTTGGCGATGGCCAGTCTGCGACAAGAATACTACACGCTGTGCGAGCTCGAGGCATACCCACCGGTCAGTACAAGCGTTCACTGGTGTAGACAAGGGGCGTTGCTTTTGCAATTTGCATTCACGCATCTGATACTCACCCGCAATCCTTGTCACAACTAAAGCGGCATTCATGAAACAGTATCTAATGACGCGTTACTGTGTTAAACATAGCAACGCGGTCACCAAATAGTGCTTCATGAATGCCCCAAACAGTATTTAGTGACCGCGTACGCGAGTTTTAGCTCCAGCCTGGTGGTTCAAACCTGTCATTTTTCGCTGAATAAAGAGCTCGCGAACGCGAAAGAAGCAGAAAAAACGCGATCGGTGTTGCAAGAAAACACATTGTTAGGCACAAATGGGGTGTTTTGTAGTGAATTCCAGCGTGATGTGAACAAACATGGATGTTTTTTCGTGAATGGCCTTACATCCGAAAACAGCAGGATGGTGACTTTTTAAACTTTGAAATTCAAAGCGTTGCAGTGCTGCTGCTGCGCAACACGTTGCAGGGATTGTCAAACGTGGTCCCACTCAACACAATCAATGACGAACAGTTCTCAAACTGTGTTCAAAATCGCAGATTAGAATGTTGAATCAGACAAGAGTAGAGAGTGAGCACTTTTTTCAGTTGTAGTGTTTTGACACGACACCCTGTGTTTGTGTGTGTGTAAGCTAAAGCGGCATTCATGAAACGGTGTTCAGTGACGCGTAGCTGTGTTAACATATAATGTGCGGTCATTAATACTGCTTCATGAATGCCCTTTGAGTCCGACAACGTGTGATTCCGTTGTCTGTTTTCAGCTGAAAATCGACCGTTTAAGCGACTGCGTCTCTGAGCTGTGTGCATGTGGCCTGTTGCTGGTGGGCAACCTCGGCGGCGACTGCAGTCGTGCGGTTAGCCTCAAAGTTCCGCCGGACGAGTTGCTGTTCACGTTGGTCGCTGCTGAAAAATGATTGAACAAACGCATTTAGAGTTCAATGATTCAAACTGTCGGCTGTCAAGTCAGCCCAACCAAGCACGCTTTTTAGTGGTTTTATAAAACCACGCCTTAAAAGAGAATAGTAATAACATGTTCCCCCCCCATGTTCACATTTGCTCAAGATTTTTAGCAAAAAAGGTTTGGTAAAAACCGGTTTTTATTTTGAGTGGTTAAAAACCGTTTTTATTTCCGGAATAAGATCTTTTTCCGGATGCCGTCACCATGTCACACTTCCGTTTTTTCCTTGGTGATCGGAATCTGAGAACTTCGATATTCGGTTTTTTATGGTATCTTTTTTTGTAATCAATCCCAAACAACTTTGATCACCCTTTTGGAACGTTTGGCATTGAGCTGATATCAAGCAATGCAAAGAAGTGTGGCTAAAATAATTGAATTATTCGACTTTGCGGGTTGTATTGACAACCGACCTTTTCTTATTTCTGAACATTTTTTAATTTAAAAAAACATTTGGCTAAAGTTTATCCAACTATTTTTTAAGATTTGCTTGCAGTTTTTATGTTGAAATGTTAAAACTGATTTGTTGGCTTGTTGTTGTTCTGAACATTGTTTTCTGTTATTGTGTTCTTGGTTTGTTGTGTTTCGTACGTTGTTGTTGCTCTGCACCGTTTTGGATTTTTGAACTGCACTTTCGATTTCAACTTATGCAATTTTGCTGCTACTTTCATGTTTCTTCCGTTGTTCAATCTCGATTGCGCTTGTGCATCCGTGTGCTACGCTTCTCAAAAATACACTGATTTGCAGTTTGGATTTTCAGTCGGAAAAGTGCAACTCGATTACTCAAATCTTTCAAACTCAATTTTTCGAAAATGTTCACTTATTTTTCACATTCTCACGGTGCTAATCAGTGAATTTTGGTTGTTTTAGATGGCGGAAATGATTGTGGACGTGAAGCTAATAAATGCTGCAGAGCGGCGTGGTTACTTGAGACACGCTCTCATTTGGCGTGCGCTAATTATACTTGGACACGCACACAGTCGCGTGCTGAAGCAACCAGCAAACTCATCATACCACAGGCCACGTCTCATGAATGCGCGCAGCTAATTTGCTTGATTACAGTGCAACATCTATGTGTGCAAGCACAAACCACACATTTTCCCCGAAAGCACCGCAATATGAAATGAAAACAGCCCACACTCTTTGGCTGTGAAAAAATGGCAAAACGATTTGGCTGCATTCGCGAACGCTGATTGGTTGGTTGTTTGCCGTTTCACTTGGGTTCACCTTGAGCATACTTGTTTTTGTGTTCATGCTGCTTTGGCAAGTTTGTTACCATGGCAGCCAGTGCGTATGGTCAGTATTGATCGATGCAGCACGCATTGCTTGTGGCTGCTATCGGCACCTCAGCCGCGCTGTGTTTCTGAAATTGGCAGTTAAGATGATGAGACGCTTCGCAGAACTTGAAATGTTCAGTCTTTATAATCCGACGAAACTTCATAACATTGATAAATTTGTGTTCAAAAATTCCAAACAAACTACCGGTTATTTTTTCAAAGCACGTTTTATAGAGCAATAATTTAGAACGATAAGCTGGCAGCAAAAATCGGCGAAAATTGTGGTGCATGCGTGAGCTGTTGTTGCAAATCGTACTTGTACTTCTGCACCGCGTTGCAACAAATCAGCGTCAAAAAAATATAATTGCAACATATACCCTGCGTGTTCATTTTATTTTGGTTGTGTCGAACTGCAGAGATGCCGTCTCGCCCTGAAGATATTCTCAGCGGATTCAAACTGTGAGTGGTCTGTCTTTTTCCTGAACCACAGTGGTGAGCAAAATTTTGGGAGGCTATTCAGTGCTGTTGCTGGTTATTGATGCTTTCGGCGGACTTGAGAACTGTGTGCGCATGATGCAATGCAATATGCATAAAAAAGTTCGCTGTTTGCGGTTTCGCCAGGTAGGTGACCCCCTGGCTCGTCAGTCATTGTGACGGACACCAGGCCCAGTTTAATAAAAGCTGAGTAATGTAATGATGGATTGGTGCTACACCACTGATCCGCTAGAATAGGTAACATGAAACATCATACAGCTCAGTTTTTTCACGCAAACTTACTCATCAATGTCTGCTCTTCAACGTGATGTGACAAAAATCAAATTTTGTGATTCATAAATTTATTCACGCGCTCAGTGGTGTAGCACTACAGAGTGGTGCAAAAGTAGTCGGTGCAACTTTGAATTGCTCTAACTCGCCAACGGTTGGACCGTTTGAGCTGAACTTTTAGTCGCTTACTTAGGAAGCACAAACTTAGACCTCCACCAATTTTTTCGGATTTATTCATCGATAACGTTACAATTTGAGCAAAAAAACTGCCAAAAATCAAAGCTAAATGTGAGCCGCCAGGTTTCATGCACATCAAGCCCTATTGGCCACTGGACAAGATCACTTTCTGGCGCAATTCAGTGTCCACGTGCTGAAACGCGTTCACGCTCGCGATCATTTCTCTCATCGAGTCCACGGTTTTCGGCTTTTTCACGTACACAATCTCTTTGATGAAGCCCAACGTGAAAAAGTCTGGCGGCGAAAGATCGGGCGAACGCGGCGGCCATTCGATTGGGCTTCTGCGACCCCCCCCCCATTTGTTCGGAAACGACTCGTCGAGCCACTGGCGAACGTCGGTCGCATAATGTGCCGGCGTCCGCAACAAAAACCGTTTTTTCGATCTTTGCTTCCGCACAGGGGAAATGTTCTCTTGTTTGGGTTGAAAATTGTGCTTCCTAAGTAATCGGACTAAAATTTCCGCTCAAACGGTCCAGCCGTTACGGAGTTAGTGCGATTCAAAGTTGCACCCACTACTTTTGGACCACTCTGTATTGGACTGGTTTTATAAAACTGGCACCTGGTTGAAACTGCCGAAAGCGTTTTACCCTAGGATAAGTTGTTTTTTGCAGTAACTGGATGAACCTGCGCGACGCGGACACAGGCAAAGTGTTATGGCAAAGTAACGATGATTTGTCAATCCCTGGTGTTGAGCACGAAGGTTAGTTGAACAGCCGATTGTGATTTGAATCCAACGTGACATGCTGCAAGGGCAAGCTCAATGCAAAAAGACACCGTAGGTATGACCTATTTTTTTTAAACGTGTCCCACTGAAATGACGTCATGTGCCGCCAAACATGCGCTTGCCGTTCACAGCAAACCAGACTTTCCGTTTAGCCGATTTCTTCCCGTAAACAAATGGTGAATGTCGAATCAGTCACACCAAACTGACGTTTTAGTGTACTGTGACAGACGGGCGTTTTTAAAGCAAATAACGTCATTTTGGTCCGGACACGTTTAAATAAATCCACAATAAATCACTGAATTTTTTACCCAACAACAATCCGACCAGTGAACGGCTCAATCGTACCACAAACCGTTCCGTGTCACGTAACAGCCAAACGCTCTCCCGTTGCAGCTTCTGTGACACATTTCATAAACCACACTCATGAAATATCCGTCTGAATTTTAAAATTGATCCGTGTGCTTTGATGACACTTTTTTCAAGTTTTATCATCAACGAAAGCGAAGACTCATAGGCCAATCATACCTATCATACTTTATACATCACAATCTCTCGTCGCTCATACGGGACCCCCCTTGCCTCCATTTGCGCACATTATCATCATTAGCCACATCAATGCATTCGAAATCAACAGCGTTGATGACTGTTAAGGAGCTGAGATCGGTAAAATGTTAATAAGACGGATTAACATCAACAGTTCATCTTCAATGCATCTATGTCATCATATATCATGAGTTCCCTGTGACATTTCATAAACCACACTCATGAAATATCCGTCTGAATTTTAAAATTGATCCGTGTGCTTTGATGACACTTTTTTCAAGTTTTATCATCCATTTCACATCCAGACTAGGGTTAGGGAAAAGAATCCGAATTTTTTTAATAAAAAAATAAAAAAAAAGTTTTTTTTAAGTTTGGTGCGTTCGAAGCGTCTCGTCGAGCTGAGTTTAGCTAGACCATTTTCAGAACGACCTGGAAAACTATAAGAGCGAAAATCGTGTTTTATTGAAATTATGTCCATTTCATAGAGGGAAAGTTGCATTTTCAACAGTAAAACAGGACAAGTTTTGACGTGTACTTGAATATTGATTTGTTCTTAGTTGTTCCTCTTTAAAAAATTACCAAAATTTGACTGTGTTCAAAAATTCTTGTTTGCTGTAGCTAAGTCGACAACCCCCTGTCGACCAGGTCGCCCCCACCCCCAAGACACTTACTTTCAGGTTCAACCAGCTATGCTATCTGCCACATGGCGAGAGCCCGCTCTTCAAATCATCGTATTGAAAACACGTATCATGATTTCGCGATCACGTTGCGGGCAACTGACAGACGCAAGTTTACCACGTTAGTTTAGCTTAGCACGCAAGTTTTAACATGTGGCCATGGAGTTATCGGGTATCTGAAAAACGGTCGTGTGATGTGGTATTGACCAACACCTCCGCTCCAATTGTTTAACATTATATCGCACAACTCCATTGTAGACCTATAACACACGCCAAACAACAACATATCATGTTCATCTCATGGCCTACCGACTGAAAAACATGCAGCACAACAATTTCTGAAACGATATTTCAATTCAGTTAAGTCATTTCAACGCTAAAAATTGACCCTAGAAGTCATCCAAATAAAAAAACATGGAGTACGTCGGTCAAACAAAATGACCAAATAATGACATGTACCTAAGCACACAAAGAAGTTGGGAAGAAAATTTAGTTTGAATTTTCAAAAAATTATGCCATAAATCGAATTTTCAGAGCAAAGTAGAAGAAAAAAACTCAAATAAAAAAAACGAAAAAAACAAAAAAAATTTTCAAAGCTCCTAACCCCAATCCAGACCCACTTTTGCGTTTTTCTGCAGCGCGCGTCCCAAAGAAGATTCTAAAATGTCGATGTGTGTCGCGTGAGCTGAACTTCAGTTCCGTCGAGCAAATGGAGAAATTTCGCCTGGAACAACGCGTGCTACTAAAGGATAATGTCATCGAAGGTAATATGAAAGACACTGAGCAAGTCACGCCAAAAAGCTCACCAGATGGTGTGCCACCGTCGGAATCGTGTCAGCTTGGTGAACTGCTTGGTATGAGTTTTCTGGCGGATTAGACGGACACGGACATAAGATTTTTTCCACGTCACTTAGAAGCAATGGCTAGTTACTTACTACCAGTTCAGTTACTACACCGGATTTTGAAACACGTGCAGTCAGTTCACTATTCTTTGCTTGTGCTTCTGTGACTCGACGCGCACATGAAAAAAGGCAGCATTTCCATACTTGGTGACGTGATCCCTGAGGCACATCTGAGGCAAAATTTGAATATCCGCATCAAGCGCTTTGTGGGTGGTGTTAGCGTAGTTTTTTTTGCAAGAGTAGTTGTACGCCAAAACAGTGTTGTTTTTTCAGAATGGTACTTTGACTTTGGCTTCGTGATTCCTCAGTCGACGAATACTTGGCAGTCATTGATTGAGGCCGCCCCGCAGGCTCAAATGCTGCCGGCCAGTTTGCTCAGGTGACTGAAAGCAATCGCTCACGTTTGCTAATTTTCACTGAAACAGAAACACAGCTTTTATGTGCGCATGCAATATAAAAAACGCAATAGGCTTGCTTGCACACGCTGACTGGATTGAAAACGCCGGGAAACTTTCAGACAAGTAAAAAAAAACGGTTCAATCAATTTGCAGCGGCAACGTGACGATTGAAACGAGTTTCTACGATGACGATTTGCTTGTGTCCACGTCTAAAGTCAGACTGTACTATGTGTGATAGTGATGCGAATGGATTTTCCAGTGAAAATAGTCCATTTCAGCATTGATGATCACTCATTTGTACAATCAAAACCTATGATTTTGTGACATTTCCGAATATAGCATCAATTTTGAATCAAAATGTCGTTTTCATTTCAAACAGGGGTGTTTTAAAAATTAAGTTGGTTTCTTTGTATAGTTGAAATCAAAGCAACAATGAAAGTCACGCCAGTTTTCCTCAGGTAAACTGATTTACTTGTTACTCAAGTAAACTGTTATACCAACTACAAACACGCCATACTCAACAGCTTCATTACAAATTAACGCTTGAGTCCAGAATCGCAAAACAAACCATAAACATCGACTACAAATTCTGATGTCAAAAACATGGCAGATCACAATAATCAACAGAGTGTGGCTAGAGTGAAACCAAACACAATCGGCTGTAGACAGCAGCAGATAGAACAATCGAACGGTGTGTGTCCGTCAACTCATGTTCTGATCAAAATCAAGGGAAAACAAAAGGTCCATTGTACTGAGAACTTTGCGGTGTCCAGAGTCGTCGAACTACAAAATTCACATCATAGCACGGTTTCATTTTTAATCTACGAACATATACAGGTCATTGTGATACAACTACGACAGCACAAAATCAAGCAGTATTCAGTGACGTGCAGCTGTGTTAAAACATAGCTATGCGGTCACTAAATGCTGCTTCATGAATGACTCTTACGGCGACTGCGCCACGGCCACACAAAATCCGAAAAACCTTATCTACAAACAAACTACGAAACTATGCACACGGTAAAAGACTGAATCCTCTAATCAATTGGATTCTTATGTTCTGCCCAGAGATGGTTCTGGTGCCAGTTTGCGTATCGATTGAACATGTCTTCAGTCCAGTACTGTTTCAGAGGCACGTACGTCCAGGCCTTGTAGTCGAGTCGTTGTGCCTCCAAATGGCGCACACGGTTCAACTCACGGCTGAAGTGAACATGAACACCGTTAACATTTGCATTGGCCCCGCCGACGGGTGTAAAGGCACTTAAGGCCCGTCTATGCCTGACGTATGCGCATTCGGCACGGCACGTCACTTGTTATTGCAAACTACCGTTCACACAGACGTATGCATGTACGCAGAGTGCAGAGATGGAACGTGAAAAATTTCCGGAAATTTTCGCAATTTTACCAAACTTTTTTTACTGAAAATCAAATTTTTTATAATCTATTTTTTGGTGTTAAATGAGCGGAATAGTGTTAGATTGCGATTAGGATACTTTTATTGTGCATTTTTTGTTGAACATTTTTTACTTTTAATCCCTTTCTCTGCCCATGCCAGGCCACAAATTGACTTTTCTCTCCTGAGCCCATGTCCCAAATTGCTCAACTTTGCGGCGCGACGGTTAACATAAAAACAAAGCTATCATGTGTTCGGGAAGAAGCGCACAATGAAAGCACGCATATACCACCACACACACACACACACACACGCGTATGGGGGTTTCCAAACTTTTGGCCGCCACTGTATAATGTCATTTTCGTTGTTCGCGTTTGCTTCGTCGTATTGTTGCAGTCAACGGCCCCCTTTTTGTTGCTGTTCTTTGATCCGTATGAGCTTACATTTGTAAAATCATAAATTATTGTCTGACGCCTAATAAACTTGGAACACGCGTCAGACAGAATTTCGTCAACAGGCAGGAACAATATATTTTTGTCATATTAGCCAACTTAAAAAGATACACATGCCCTTTTTGGTTCAGACATCACTAATTTTCAGCAACATTGCCTCCCGCACCACTTGTTTTTATGGAAAATGCTTATTTGGTTATTTTTTGGTCTCGTGAAAATTAGAAAAATTACCGAAATTTTCCCGAAAAATTTTCATGAAATTATAGTTTTTCGAAAAATTTCACTTCCACATGTACGGCACGTCGTTACGTCACTTTAAGTCTCGTGTTATTGCATACTACCATTCATACCTACGTACGTCGACGTACGGCTACATACGTCAGGATCAGGAATGAACGGGTCTTTAATGACAGAGAAAACTCGATGGTCACCACACTCGACGGCGTTCTGTACGCTTTTCTGGGTTAGTCCTCTGGCTAAAACCATCGCCTAAAATCAATAACAACAACAACTCTCAATGGGCACGCTAACGTCCTCAAAAAATGTTGCATTGTTGAAAACTGCTGAACACGAAATCTCTCCCTTACATCTTAAGGCGCGTTTAGCAATTAGTTTTTCTTACGTACGCACGGAACGCACGTCGTTCTAAATACAGTCGTTTCGTTTAAGTCACACGACAAAACTGAAAACTGCGCACCGCATTTAGAACGACTGAAGTGTCGTGCGTACATACGGAGAACTAATTCGCGTGGCCAAAAAGTCGTGTGGCATGTCCGAACGTGCGGACGGACAAGCTTGCGCACGCGAATTAGAATTTCGTGCGCACATCCGTCGAACGACTTTTTGCTGCCAGCAGCAAAAAGTCGTCGGACAGTCGTGCGCACGAAATTCTAATTCGCGTGCACATTTGTCTTTTTGCGCACGGACAAACAGTCGTTCTAAATCCCGTGCGCAAAACAGTCGTGTCGGACAGACTTAAGTCACACGCACGAAATTCTAATTCGCGTGGGCACAAGTTTTTTTTGCGTGCGCACGGACAACGTTCTAAATCATGCGCGCAAAACAGTCGTTACGTGCGAACGACAGTCATGCGTACGAAATTCTAATTCGCGTAGCCATTTTTTAAGTTCTGTCTCCGTGCGTACGCAAGAAAATCTAATTGCTAAACGCGCCTTTAGGCAACCTTTATTATTCAGTGTTTTCGCACATTTTGTGTTTTTCCGGAACAGCGTGCGAATAAAAATTGATTTGACCGATGTGAGTCCTCACTTCTCCAAAGTAAATTGACGGATACTAGAAGACTAGCAATTGTAATCGATTTCGTCAAAGTTCAAACCAATCATGTGTTGTTGTTGAGATTTTAGGCGGTGTTTTTAGCCAGGGCTAACCCGAAAAGCGTACAGAACGCCGTCGAGTAGGGTGCCCATCAAGTTTTCTCGGTCATTAAGTGCCCGTACACACGTCGGCGGGGCTCGGCTCGATTCCCCGAACGCACAGACAAAAGTCTAACGCGCTACCACCAGGCCACATGGGTGCCAATGTGACGCCACCATGGCACCGATGGTGCGAAAGCGAAATGTTCGACTGACCGCCACTGCAGTCGCATCATGTCGCGAAAATGGAACGCCATGATTCGCTCGTGGAACTCAACGTCAGCCGTGCCGAACCATTTCATCCACCACTGGCGAATCGGTGACCGCTCAAATTGCCAATGACGCGGAATATGATCCGACGGATAGTCGGTCAACTCGCACTGACCTGCAAACAGTCAGGTCAGATTTTGTCAGTGTCATTACTACAGGCGCAGGTAAACGAAAAAACCGTGAAACTTTTTAATACGCATAGGGGACGCCAAATGGTGAACCCGGGCGATAGTTTTAATCAAAAACAGCTTGATTTCAACTTTTTACTGGTTTTATAAAACCACGTCGAACAGAATCGTGTTAATAGCGTTTCGGTCCATTTCACGTTTTTGTTCCACACAAAAATGTTTGCTATAACCGGTTTTTTGGCTGCTCTTATTTGCCGAAACCGAAATATAACCGGTTTGGTAGGTGGGACGCGAAAGTGTCAGTTTACAGTGCACCCCAAAATCATGCGCCATCATCACAGACCGTATTTCATTTGCACATAAGCGTAATAGAGCGCAATCAAACACGCCGGCACGGCGCAGTAGAAATGCACGATGTCAAGCGCACGACGACCCTCGAGGATACCGGATCGAAGCTGCAACACCCGTGGGCCGTGCCCGCCGAGGCGATACGGAAGCACTGCAAAGAACAGTTAATCGTTCTCTTTGTTTCCCCTCACGTCAAACGTCAAACGTGTCCGGACTAAAATGAGGTCATTTGCTTTAAAAACGCCCGTTTATCAAAGTACAGGCATTAAAATTTAAGTTTCGTGTGACTGGATTCGACATTCACCATTTGTTTACGGGAAGAAATCGACTAAATGGACAGCCTGGTTTGCTGTGAACAACAAGCGCATGTTTTGCGGCACATGACGTCATTTCAGTGGGACACGTTTGAAAAAATAGGTCATAACGAACCGATATTTTTTGCGACGGTCGTAGCGAGAAGCCGCGAGTCGCCGGCTAACTTGCTGAACGCGTGCATTTTTTTTTCAAAGCACACAAAACTTGAGATTGCAAAAAACGTTTCTGCCGACAAAAGACAAAAGGAACCGAAACGCGAACGGCAGCGCCGCCACCGCCACACACGTCACACTGACACCAACACCGGCCCGTCGTCGTGCAGTGTTCGTCAGAGACGAGATCGTCGAACGCTCATCGTGCCATCTCAGAACTGTGAAACCAAAATATCATTTTTTATATTTTTATAAAACCAAATAATCTTATTACAAAATAAAAGTTAAAAAATTGAATAAAAAACAAAAAAGAGCAGATTTAAAAAAATCGAAAAATTAAAAAAATCCCGATTTAAAAAATGGGAATCAGTAGCGAAAGCGGGACCTCGGGTGAGGGGGGGGGGGTGTTTAGAGATGTCAAGAAAAAAAAATTTTCTATTTTTTTTCTTTTTAAAAAAAAAATTTTTTTTTTTAAATTTTTTTTTTAAAAATGAAAGTTGTTCAGAATTTTTCAGGGAGTCCGAATATCACCATCTGAGGAGCCACCGACTTACCATATGACCCCCACTCATATGGGAGGAGGGTGAAAATTTCAGACTTGGTTTCGGCGACCCCATTTTCCCACCGACGACATCACGTCTCGTGTTTTGCCTCTCAATTCACCTCAAATAACATGGAAACAAGTTCCACAACAAACCGGTGTGATCATGCTGACGACACGAGGCGAAACAGCAACGAGCAACCAACGAAGTTACGCTTGCAGTGGCAGACAGTGCAATTTCCACCTTTCGAGATCCTGAAAAACGATGCGTAAATGTGAGTTCTCTGCTTCTATCTCACCTTAGCGACATCGGAATTTGTTGAACTAGCCTTTGCGACGCTCAAGTACTTCAATGCGCGAGTCGATCATCACTCACCAAGGCTGAAAACAGTCGATAAATCAATCCAGAATACCACCTGCAGCGTTGAAGACTAAGTGACAAGGTAAAGTCAAAGAAAATTTTTGTTGAACTTTCAAAAAATTATGCCAAAAACGGCATTTTCAGGGCACATTAAAGAAAAATTTCAAAAATTTTTAATAAAAAAAAATAAAAAAAAATGCTTATTTTTTTTTTTACTTTTTTTTTAAAAAAAAAATTAAAAAAAAATTTTTTTTTGACCCTTACATCTCTAGGGGTGTTTGCCTAATTTTAGAGGGGGGGTCAGGTGCCTTCTCGGTGAGGGGGGTGCACCGTGCACGGGCAGCAAATTTTCCTGAGGGGGGGTGCACTGGCAGAAAAATTTCGTGAGGGGGGGGGGTGCACGGGACATTGTGACTTGGGTTGTTAAAAAAAACAAAAATCGTCATTTTTGTTGAAAAAAAATAAAAAAAAAAATTTCAAAAATCAAAGTTGTGCTAAATCAATCAGGGAGTCCGAAGAACCACATATGATCAGTACCGTGGGCCCAAAAAAATTTCGAGGGGGGGGGTATGGTACCGTGGGGGGGGGGTGCCGACCAAAAAGTGAGGGGGGGTCCAACCTATGGTAACGTGGGACCCCCCCCCCCCCAGGGGGGTCCCATGGGGGGGGGGGGTGCATTTTTTCAAAATTTTCTGTGGGGGGGGGGGGGGGGGTCCCCCCACCCCCCCCCATGATAATTTTTCGCTTAAACTTTGAAGGAAAAACGCTAAATTTTGCTGCAAAATCGTTGAAATTACAATGAAGATGGTCAAGTTATCATATATTCAGCTTATATTATGGACTTTATAAACAAAAAATCATGATTTTCGAAAAAAATTTTAGGGTGTGCAGAAAATTTTGGGGGGGGGGTGTCCGCCAGACAAAATTTCATGGGGGGGGTGGGGGTGTCGGCCAAATTTTCGAGGGGGGGGGGGTACGATGGGGGGGTGCCCGGTTTTAGGGGGGGGGTGGCACGGTGCCCCCCCCCCCCCCCCCCCCCCGGAGAGGGGGGGGCGGGGGGGGGGGGGGGGGGCGCCGGGCGCCCCCCCCCCCCCCCCCCGGGCGGGTTGGGGCCCGGACGGGGCGGGTTGGTTTTGTTTGGGGGGGGGGGGGGGGGGGGGTGGGTGTAAAAAAAACAAATTTTTTTTTTTTTTTTTTTTTTTTTTTAAAAAAATACGGGTTTTGTTTTTTTTCCTTTTCTTTTTTTTTGATAATTTTTTTTTTTTTAGTTACTTCCGGCGTGCCTTTTACCGGTTTGGCTACTGCACCCTCAACCTTTCGGTCTTGGGCACGTTGGGTGCCGGGTGTCCTTTGAGACGTGCTCATTTGTGTCGGACAGGGCAGAGTTGAATGATCGAGAGTAGGCACTGTCTCTCGCGATACGTCCAAAGTTAGTTGGCACTAATTGATCTCAGCCTGTACAAGCCGGTTAGGCGAGTCCCAGCTTCGCTCAATTAACGACAACTCCGTTTGGACGTGTTACAAAGTGATTTTCGTTATCGTCGAATTACAAATTCCAGCGAAGACGAAGATCGGTGCACACACAATTTATTATTATTATTATTATTATTATTGCCTCGTATTGCCTCATAAAATACACAGAGACACACACAAATACAAGGCAAGGACACGATATAGGATTCACATTTTGAAATGACAGTATAATATTGGACTGTATCAAAGAGCAGAGTTTTGGGTATAGAGCTGATCTCGGCCACCAACTCTCGCCTTTATATAGGTTTTGGAACCTAGATAATGGAGGGAGTGAGTGGCAGGGAGCAGTTGTGAAAAGAGTGTAGAAAGTATAGAGATTAGTTAGAACCATTACAAAAGAGTGGCAGATACGATAGAGAACAAGGAATCACAATTGCAGTTATAGCGTTATGAGTATAAGAAATCATTAGAGTCAGTTTCACCATTGCGTTCATCCAACGTGCACACGCGTTACGTCCAAATCACAGCTGGCGTCCAACGTTAAACGGTCAGCCTCCGTGCTCACCCGTGTTCTGTGGTCAACTAATGATCAGGCCGGAGCGCGGCGCGTGGACAGCACGTGCACAGTGAAGGTCTGATCCATCCGCTAGGGTATTGTGCAACAATGCACATTACATGACCCCCGCAACTGTGAAGTCGATGTCCGCATCGATTTTTGCTAGAAGTAGGTTTGAGAAAAGCACACAAGATTAGGTTAGAGTGGTGTTGGAAAAGAAATCAAAACTATTGGAAAAATTTTGTAAAATAAACAAAAACTTTTACACTTCTGGTTACCCATCAACATTACGCTTTGGGTCGTCCATCGATACCAATGACCACGTTCCACCGTTCGTGTGTACGTGTGCGCTCAGTACCATTGACGATTTTCGGCGCTTTTGTTGTTTTTAGTAAAGAAGTTGTTTTGAAGATTGTTTTTGATTTGTGGATTTTTCCAATAATATCAGTGTCCCTGTCGTCAGTTCAGAAGAATAACAGGTTTTAATCACGTTAGCAATGTTATACAGACATTTAACTAACAATTGATTGACACCAAAATATGATGTTTTCCGTTGTAACACCACAATAATAATCCAATGTGATGAGTAGAATAAACACAAATATAACATGTGTTTAGTATAACGAATTGTTCCCTTTTAATCGGGTTGATATCAAAGAATGATAACACGATTTTTGTTGAAGTTATTTTGCAAAAACAATTGACACATTTAACAGTGTTAGCTTTGCAAAAAAATACAATAACAACTTCTTGTGCCTTTGACTGGATGTGAGAAACAATCCCAATCAATCACTGTCCTCCTCATTTGAGGTGAGTTGGTAATCAATAAATGATTAATTGAAGATAGACCATTTAAATATGGAGAAGATAAAACGTTTGTGCTCCGAAATTTCAAGGAATACACAACGCATTGCACATTGAGTGACACTTGGTGTAACTATTGTTTCAGTTACTATTGCAAATAAGCAAAAATAAAAAAGTTCGACACTCGAACAA
>JASANC010004710.1:0-14265 GCA_030248135.1 Theristus sp. LFF4_11
TACTTTTTAGTTACATGGGGGACGCTTTTTAAATGAAATTTCACACTGAGCTAGCTCTTGCGGAATGCTTTTCAGTGCACCCCCATACTAGGCCCCGAAAACGGTTCAGAGTCACTGAAAAAAAACCGAAAACTAGCAGTACTATTAGTTTTTTAGAAAAAGATTGACACATCGAAAGCAACAATTGCTTTGCTGTTGTGGCACTGAATAATTGTTTCATCAGCTAATTCTTAGAACATAATAAGCTTGTGCGTTGAGCTTTTAGGTGCACTAGTTTGTTCTGTCTGGCAGTGCGCCTGGTCACAGCAGCAGGTACATGTTCAGGGGCATGTCGGTTTCGTGCTGACCATAATCGCGATCCGGGTACCAAAAGTAAAATACTTTTTAGTTACATGGGGTCACTTTTTTTAAATGAAACTTTGCACAAAGCTAGCTCTTTCGGAAAGCTTTTTGGTGCACCCCTATACCATGCCCCGAAAACGGTTTTAAAGGACCAAAAAACGTGAAATACTGGGACCAAAACCAGTTTTTTTAAAAAAATAGCCCTTTAGACCGCATTTTTAAGGCATAGTATATTGTTCAGCTGATCAAGACGAATCGAATGGTTTTTTTATTTTTGTCGTAGCTTTATTAAAAAGCTTAAAAAACACTATTTTTTGAAAGGGCCCCGAAAAAACGGTTTTTGGCTATTTTTGGGCCCTAAATGACCTTGAATTAAATACAAATGTAATTTTCGGAATCAGCGCGTCAAGACGGTCAGAATGGTGTATGATTTGTCTAAATTGGAGAAACTTTGCATTCTAGTGCTTAGAGGTGGGAGGGGTGGGACGGTATTCTCAAAAAGCGAGTCTTAAAAATGGCTACGCGAATTAACATTTAGTACGCATGACTGTCGTTCGCACGTAACGACTGTTTTGCGCGCATGATTTAGAACGTTGTCCGACCGCACGCACGAAAACTTGTGCCCACACGAATTGGAATTTCGTGCGTGTGACATAAGTCTATCCGACACGACTGCTTTGCGCACGGGATTTAGAACGACTGTCTGTCCGTGCACAAAAAGACAAATGCGCACGCGAATTAGAATTTCGTGCGCACGACTGTCCGACGACTTTTTGCTGCTGGCAGCAAAGAGTCGTTCGACGGATGTGCGCACGAAATTCTGATTCGCGTGCGCAAGCTGGTCCGTCCGCACGTTCGGACATACCACACGACTTTTTTGGCCACGCGAATTAGTTCTCCGTATGTACGCACGACACTTCAGTCGTTCTAAATGCGGTGCGCAGTTTTCAGTTTTGTCGTGTGACTTAAACGAAACGACTGTTTTGCGCCCCGCATTTAGAACGACGTGCGTTCCGTGCGTATGTAAAAAAACTAATTGCTAAACGCTCCTTTAACAAGCGTACGTTCCAGTTCCACGAAAGCCATTTCCAAGCATTTGACCAAACAAATGATGCATCTTGCTTAGCTACCAAAGATATATCTCACACTGTTCATACTATACATTTATCAATTTTACTTTTTATTCATGTGTTACACCGCCTTTGCAGAATTTTTGCAAACAAAGTTGTGTCTATACATTCATTACCGATGCATTTATGCCAGTTTTTTTCGAGTTTTACATAAACAGACTACAGAGGCAATGTATCTAGATAAAAATGCAAACACAAATCACCGAATCGAATACGATCATCGCCATCAATCAGTATTAAAAATGAAGTTAAAAACGCACTGTGTTCTGTTGTTTATGTTTATCAATGTGGTTTTTTTTCGCAGGCATCCATTTATAGTGCAGAAGATCACCCGATCACAGTTGTCACAGTTGCACGTCACCCGGGAGAAAAAAGCGAGACGTCGACGACGGCGCCCGACGAGCAAGAGCTGCATTTGACGGCGGTTCAGCATCGACACTTTCCAGTGTTGACCACCCTAGTGCGCATCGAATCTGATGCGCATCCGTTTGCGACATTTGTAGCTCGTTCACCAGTGACATCGTCGAGTTGTGATGATGCGCCATTTTCGTTTCGTCCGTTTCAATGATCGAATCGCCCGTCTCGGCGTCCGACAGATTATCGGCGATAGTGACCCGCGGGGGGGGTGGGGGTGGGGGGGGTCAATTTTTTTTCCGACCTTGTGCGACAACAACAAGGGGGGAAAAAAACAACCAAATAATATTCAACATACACAAACCCGGGCACTTGTTGGGGGTGGTTAGGAGGAAAAAACAATCTGTTTTTTTTCTGAAAACAGTGGGTTTGAAAATTGTTGTTGTTTTTGAAAAGAGAAGGGAATCTGGTTATTAAATAGGCGGGGGGGTGCGTCTACATGTACATGTTCATTATGATTTTTGCATGTTAAAACGTCTTGCACATAAGAGCGGTATAACTAGCGCTCGATGGCCAAAACATGGAGTTTTTGACATTTTGGGCTAAAACGATCCTACTAAGTGTCCTGAGTAAGCGCACAAAATTTTTCGGCCAAACACCTACCGTAACCCGAGTTATGGGCCATTTTATGGCAATGCAACCTCGCCCAAGTGACTCGCCCCTATTTAGGGGACTTCGGATCATATTTTGCCAATTTTGATCTTCCGCGTCATACATGAAACTGTTTACCAATCTATGCGCGCATTTAGTCTCGTGTCCGGACCAAAATAAAAGTTCATACACGCGTGGTGAACAAACAGTAAACACGGTAGCACGCACCGCGTCATTGTAGCTGTCCTTCATTTCGGCGACGAGAAACAGGAACAGTTTCGCCCAGGCGCGACTGCGAGCGTCGTCGAGGTCGGGTGTCTCCGAGCCGCAGATGGCCTTCAGGAATTCACTCTTGAAGCAGAGCCACTTGTCGGCGGTGAACAAGAAGTGCTCCTTGCCGTGGTGGCGTGCGCCAACCGAACGCACCAGCCGGATAAAAGCGTCTGCGTCGCGACGCCCAACAGACTCGATCAACGACTCCAGCCAGCTGAAATCGAACACACACGCACTGCGAGTCAACAAAACAAAACGCACGCACGCACGCACGCACGCACGTACACACGTAGCACGCACGTACACACGCACGCACGCACGCACGCACGTACACACGTAGCACGCACGTACACACGCACGCACGCACGTACACACGCACGCACGCACGCACGCACGCACGCACGCACGCACGCACGCGCACGCATACGCACGCACACGCACGCACGGTCGATCTCTGTCGAACGACACGTGACGAAAACAAACGAACACACCGAAGATTGCAAGCTGAGTGGGATTTTTTGCGGCATTTTTTGCTGGTGTATTTGAAAAAATAAACAGAATAAAAAACTGCGCGTGGTAATGATTTACTTGATGAACTTTTCAATGTGATTTGACATGATTTTATGTTCGCTCAGCTGCTGAGCGGTTTGCACCACGGCTGTGTCCACCGCGAACAAGTCGCGCACTGGATAGTCGACCTGTTCATTGATAAGTCAATAATGGGTTGAAAAAAAATGAGACGTGTATGGCATATTTTTCAAACAGTCCAACTGAAATGACGTAATGTGCCTTAGAACGTGCGTTTATCTACGGTCGAACTCTAAATTCTAGACAATCAGCTGATTGGCTGGTGATCACGTGATGCATGTTTTCTGTGCTCTCACATGTTTCTTTTCAGTTTGTCACAGTGCAAAAATACGAAACAGTGTGCGAAAGCTGAATTTTTGTTGTGCGTTTGTGTTGTGCCCTCTTTTTAAAGCGAATGACTTTTTGAATAATTCCACATCACCTTGTTCAGAAAATTATAGAAGAACACAGCGGTTATGTCATGACGATTCGGCATCAGCGACCACGAGCTTTCGACGCACGCAACCTGAAAACACAAACACACGCATGCGTTTGAGTTTAAAAAACATTATTTTGCGACACAGCGCCGCAATCGCTACAACACGTTCTGAGAATGTGTTTTCGCAAACTGTTGCAGCAACAACGCACAGACACACTAAAAAGCTGCATAATGGTGCTCACGTTTGGTGCCCACTTTTGCACAAAATGCTTTACCCGTCCCGTGCCCTTCCGTGGTGTCCGTATCCTTTGGTGGACATCTTATTTGGAGACCATATTTGTGCTCATAAAAAAGACTCGGCAACGTACTCTGGAGTTGTTTTAGGACTAAATTATCACTTTTGAAAATGGGTCACCATTCTGGGCACCAATATGCGCACCAATAAAGGCACCATGGAGACCAATGAAGGGCAGGAAGAAGGCGAATTCACAGCCCGGTAAAGCACAATGCAGCACTCGCTCAGAAAAAAATTCATCTTTGAAATGCGCACCAATGTGGTAACCAATATTTGCACAAAGAAGGCACATATTTCAGCCAGCCAACCAGTTTTCCTTGCGTGCACCGCACCTCAATTGCGGTCAAATGAATGTGTCGCCCCGTGGCGCCGCTGGTTGCTGCGAATGGGCGGCCGTCGACGCCATCGTCGTTACTGGTCGTTTTCGGCGACAGTTTCCGACGGAGTTGTTCGAGTTTCAATGATGTATTCTGTTTGACGCACGTGAATCGTTGCAGTATTGTCGCGCTGCGATTTCGTCGAAACACGTTGCTGCATTTTGTAGCGGTTTTCAAAGAGCTGCGCGAGCAACGGTGATTTTCGGTGACTTTGTGGTTGTAGTTATTGTTGACCATCAAATGTTGTTGCTGTTGTTGTTGTTGTTGTTGTTGTTGTTGTTGTTGTTGTTGTTGTTGTTGTTGTTGTTGTTGTTGTTGTTGTTGTTGTTGTTGTTGTTGTTGTTGTTGTTGTTGTTGTTGTTGTTGTTGTTGTTGTTGTCTTGCGTCGCTGTTGTTGTCATCAACCACGATGTTCAAGTGATCGGCCATGCTTGCGTAAGTTTTGATTAAAATCATATCCATTCGCGGCCGTATGCCGGCATAATACGGCATAAAATTCCAAAATAACTTTGTCTTGCTACGTGTTACTTATTCTTCAAACACCTTATTTTCGACAATGTCATAAATTGTGTACTCAGATTCAGTGTTATAAACAATTTTGACTGTTAAGATAAATACACTTCTTGGGATAAATTTTTTATGTTTCACGTTTATTTTTTCTGGGATGCTTCCCAAGGCTCTACAAATTTAGCTTTTTGCCCAAAGAGACTGAAAAATGATTATGTTGAAGTGTATCTGCAACTTCTGCGCATGAAACAAACCGTTATTTGAAAAAAATCAAAAAAGTTTCCTGGGGTAAACAACAACGGAGAGTTTGAATTTAATCTTTATTTTTCTTGAAAATTTCTTGCTATTTTCCAGTTAATTGTTGCCATGACATTTCGGGCGAATCAGCCGTGGAAAATATGGCGAAATATGGGTCCAAAACCAAAAAAAACACGAAAACTACATTTGTATGATGTATTAGATCACAGATCTTGGGTTAGTTTTCTTTTGTGAGCAACTATGCGGGCGCAACTAATTGTGAAAAAAGTAAAAGTTCGGCTCATGTAATAGTCATTATACGATCTAAAATGGCAGGAAGGAAGACGCATATAAAAGGTAGAAATATAGAGTTGTGTAAGATTAGGTTTGGTGCAACTATTTTCAAGTCTCTGATGTGGCACACCGATATCCACATGTAAGATCCCTATTTTTGCGGCAATGTGCCTTCTTGTGGCAAAGGCACATCTCATGGACGGGACGGTACAGCCGACATGCACACTCTCACACCAATCCACAGAGACTTGAAAATAATAGTTATCAAACCAAGTTTCTTTCTCACTGCCTACACAAATCCACATTCCACCTTTTTTGTGCGCCTTCCGTGTTTTTAGATAATTTAAACAAAGCGTTTTTTTCTTGTAATTCAGTGCAATAATAATTGTCACAGTCTTTGACACATACAATGCGCGATGTTCTGTGAAATCTGGGAAAAAACTCAAAATTACGCGAAAAGGCTTCTTCTTGAACTTTGGAAGTGTGATTTTATGCTTGATAGAGTTGGCATAAACCGAGTTGAAGTTGATTACAAATATTAACGTGCAGTCGAACTCAAATTATAGGGAATCAGTATGAGCTGATCGGTTGCTGATCACGTGCATGCATGCTTTCTGTGCAGAGATTTCCGCGGAAGCGGAGTCAGTTAAAAACAGCCTTTTTCTATTGAAACATTCTAGATGTGGTGTATTTGCTTCTAAAAATTGAAGTGAATCTCAATCGATAAGTGCAGTAAGGCTGGAAGACGCGTCAAGAATGAGTTTGGTGATTTTTGCGCGTTTTTTTACCATTTTTGTATACGAGTCAATTTAGACTGACCATACAAACAAAGTTCATATGCGTCGATTGGTGTAGATTTCGGCTCATCAATTAATATTCCTAACTTCAAATTTATTAGAAAAAAACTGAAAGAAACAAGGTCGGTCGTCGGTGTTCGTAAAAAAACATTTTGTTTTAACGGCATTGATGCAGCAAAAAATTCATGGACATAAAAACCGTTTTTGACAGCTTTACTGAGGTTCAGTTGACGCTATTTTCGCTATTTCACAGGAAATCACATAAAGCCTTTGATTTCCGACCGCATTTTGTGTTTCGTCAATGAACGGGGCAAGGCAGTTTTCTCAAATTTTGACTGCTAATTGATCGTAAACAGACAGTTCGTTTTAAAAGTACACTTGACTTTATCATATGGTTGGAAAAGTCTGAAAAATGAACAAAACAAAAACCAGTAAAAATTAAGCCAGAATTCTCAGAGGAAATCACGTTTGAGAGAACAAGAAAACTAAACACTGTTTTCGTCTCTGTCACTTTGTCTTGCTGGGAAGTTATTTTGGTTCTGCATTAACGTGAAGCAGTTACAGTTCATAATGACCTTCTCCAAATTTTGAGAAAAATCTAGTGTTTTATCTGTATTTTTTCCTTTGAATTTGCCAGCCAGCGTTTCATTAATATCACCAATCAATTGACAGTTTTCCCTTTCTTTTCCTAATTTCACGTTTTTCTTGTTTTCCAATCCATTTTTTTCGCTCTTAATAATAGCACAAAAACTATGTCAAATCACGTGAGAAACAACAATGTGACAAAAAAATTATGAAGGAATTCAGATTTAGCAAAAAAACTTAAACAATTTCCGGTTTTGCAAACGCACACAGTTTTACTCAAATGCCTACTACACATGCATGAAATGGTTCACTCGTGTTGGGGGTGTTTTCAAAATAGATAACGAATAGGTTTTGTGGAATATATGGATTTTTGGAAATGAAACCGTGATGTCGATGAAGCCCATACATCCCAATTAAACCTACGGTAAAATAAAGTAATAAAAGAATTGAAGGCAAAATGATAAACATACAGCACATCGTTAACGCAAGCCACACGCTTATCAAGCGAGAAACACGAAAAATGCTTTCACTGAACGAAATTCTAACTACCCATACCTTGCGTCTGTTTCACCACCATTGTCGTTGCTGATTTAAGATCCGTTTATGTTCACGTTCGTCGACGTGCGGGCAGGCCCGTCAATTAAAAGCTGAACACCACAACGTTTTGTTTTGGAATACCGTAAAGTCTTGCATATAAGGTCTCCTTATATAAATTTGAAAATCAAAAATTTCTAAAAAAAGTGGAATTTCGTGTGACAGCCTTATAAGTGGGAGGAGGTCTTATAAAGCGAACATTAGGAATTCCGGGCCTTATAAACGGGGTAGGTTTTCGACCATGTCAAAATTTTGAATTTTTTTGGTTCCCGCCGTGTGACACTCCGCCCACTTTTGGGTGGGGGTCTTATAAGTGGGAGGAACCTTATATGCAAGACTTTACGGTAATGTTTCAGCATATCACCGTTTATGGTGACGTGTTTACCCGTACAAGTCGACGTTACGTCAACAAAATTGGACTGTTAACGATAATACACACTTGTATACATACCGTATTACCTCCAATAAACCTCCATGGGGGATTAATACGTCAGCGACCTTTAGGAGTGGGGGTTTATTGGTGGGGGGGATTATTGGTGGGGGGATTATTGGTGGGGGGGGGGTTATTTACAAACAAATTCTAGAGGTGGGGGTTTATTGAAAAATGGCAAAAATACCTTGCATGGCAGGCAAGAAAGTCGCAGAAACTTCTACTCTACGTAGAAATTTCCTTTTATAACAGCCTTTTGAAATGAAATTACCATTAACTCATCCATTTTGGGCTTTGGTAGCACAATTTCATCATTTTCACTGCAACCAGCCACTGAATTCGCTGGGTATGTGTTTCAAACAGGTTTCCAATAATCCCCCATGGGGAATTATTTGTGGGGGGGGATTATTCGGAAACTTGTCGTGGGGTGGGGGTTTATTAGTGGGGGGATTAATGGTGAGGGGGGGGAGGTTTAATGGGGGTAATACGGTATATACATACATTGTACATTGTGCACACACGGCAATGACATGATACGAGACTCAATGTTAAATGCGCAGAAAATATAAAAAACGACTTCAGCTCCTGTGCTTTGCGCGGCAGTCGCAACAAGACTGGCCGCAACTGAATTTCCAATGAAACCCGCACCATTTGCAAAATTGTTTCATGGTCAACGTTACAGTTGCGTTGCGAATTTTTGCCAGTTATTTTTGACGTTCACAGGAGAAACAGAAAAATAAATGCTCTTAAATGCTCTCAAATGCAAATTTACTGCAACATTTGAATGTTTCAAATGTCCAAAAAAAACATTTGATCCGATAAAAAGCGACGAACATCGTGGATTGGTTCGTTGACATTTGAAATGTCTCAAATGTAGATCAAATGGTCAGCGCGCGCAATTGCATTTTATATGTGCATATAACCGGTTTTTAATGCGGGAAAATTTATTCAAATGTTTAGTGCTAGCTGTTCTGTTCAAGCGTTGAGGAAATGTAGTTTCACGTTTTTTACGACTGTCACAGTGACCGCAGGTGGACCCACGAACGCTCAAAGAAAAACTGACGCTGCCAATGAAGCATAAAACGAAACGAAACGTAATACAAAGCATAACAGACCGTGCCTCGATGCAGCACATCGACACAGGCGCATTTGAGAGCATTTGAATTGCAAAATGCGGAGATTAAATGCGTGAACATTTAATCGATCAACTGCGATGGCAGTTTTTGGACCTTTTTAATGTACCCCTCAAATGTTTCTTGATGTGGTATTATAGGTTTTAGAGGCACTTAAATGTTTCTTGATGTGGTATTATAGGTTTTAAATGTTTCTTGATGTTGGCAACATTTAAGAGCATTTGAGAGCATTTAAGAGCATTTCAATTTCTGTTTCTCCTGTGGTTCAGAAAGCAAGGAAGTGTATAGGTATTGCACAAAAAACGAAACAAAAACATAGATTCAAATTGGTATCAAGGACGAATGTGGTACGAAAATGCAAAAATTTGAACAACAAGGCTGGTGGTACTGTTTGTCGGTGCCCTTTTTTGTATGTTTCACAGCATCACGTCGCCTGGCAAGAATGTCAGTTCGTTCGTGAACGCAGGATCAACGAAACGAGTGCAGATTACTGGCGACACGGCAGAGTCGGAAAGCGATCTCGCTTGACAGAACGTGCCCGTTGTGGGCGCCAGTGGCACTGAGAGAACATGGCCATACATGTAGGTACAGTCGAACTCTAAATTATTGGCAGTTAGCTGATTCGTTCGTGATCACGTGATTCGCATGCTTTCTGTGCAAACCAAACTCTGCCCCCACAACAAAAAGCATGCATCATGTCAGGCCCACCCCAGAACCTAACAGCCTTTCCCGACCTTAAATGCTAAACTACTCTTTTATATTGTCATGTAATGCCAGTCAACTGTAACGTTCCATCGCTAAACTACTTTCTCGTAATTGGTTTGTCACAATTTGGTGCAGTTCTTCCTAACGCTTCATTACTGAAGCGCACGCGCACGTGGCATCGGCATGCTCATGCTCATGATCCACTAGCGCGCGTGCACACGCTCCGGCCTCCATAAAAACTTGTTCAAAACGCAATTGTGCTGACATCTTCCTTCTTGAAAAGGCTTTGCTTAGGTTAGGATTAGATCAGGACGATGTTCAGGTTTAAATTAGGCTGTTGGATTAGGCTTTGATTTGGTTACAGTCGAACTCACTAAAATGTGGAATCAGCTGATTGGTCGGCCGAGGGGAGGCTGCTCACACTCCGCACCTTCTTTTTTCGTGGATCTGGATTCTATTGAAACGTGTTTCTTTTGAATGAGTGTGAATTTCCAGCACCCTTTTCATGCTAAAAATAAACTCAAAGGGTCGGAGAACTGCGAAATTTAGATTTTTTTTATTTAACAGCTCAAAATGCATTTTTTATTGACGACGACGACGACGTCGTCGCTTAATTTTTGCGTTTGAACTAAAAGACAAAAGCCTGAAAGGAGTGCGCTGTGCATGGTTTGCTGCGTGCACCAAGTAAATGAACACAGCAGCTTACCAAAAACAACTTGAAAACGGTGAAAATGAAAGATGAAAGCAAAGTCGTCGTCGTGTCGTCGCCGCAAAGTCGGAACGCATTTTTTAATTGCGGACGCATGTCGATCGGTCAGCTAGGAATGAAACCCCCTTCAGCTGGCTAAACAGCGCACTCCTTACTGGCTTTTGTCTTTCAGTTCACACGCAAAAATTAAGCGACGTCGTCGTCGTCGTCGTCGTCAATAAAAAGATGCATTTTGAGCTGTTGAATAAAAAAATCTGAATTTCGCAGTTCTCCAACCCTTTGAGTTTATTTTTAGCATGAAAAGGGTGCTGGAAATTCACACTCATTCAAAAGAAACACGTTTCAATAAAATCCAGATCCACGAAAAAAGAAGGGTTTGGAGTGTGAGCAGCCTCTCCTCGGCCGACCAATCAGCTGATTCCACATTTTAGTGAGTTCGACTGTAGGTTGTTTAGGCAACGGCGATCAAAGGGTGGATTCCCAATAACCCACGACTGCGCTGATTCCCTAATTTAGAGTTCGACTGTACGTTTGAGGATGTTGCGCTTGTTTTAACAAAAAAACTACGGTAATTATGCATTCGTTCGGACGTTCATTTTCCACGGAAAGCTGTAGTTGTATCAAGATCTCACTGAATTTTTTCTTTAGACATGTTTTCGCAAACGTTTCATTTGAAAACCAAAAACAATTCTTAGCACTGAAAAACAACAGAGGCGTTAAAAAACGCCCACTTGCATTTGGCCACTTGTTTTTGGCCACAATGGGTTTTCGCGTGTGCAACAACACGAGCATAGCAGGAAATGGAATTTGGAATTGGTGAATATAAAAATTGCAAAACGGTGGTGCCCGCTCGGCCACTCGCACCTGCTCTCATCTGATGCCACCAGTTTCTCAGTGCCACCCACACACACACCTTTCACGGCGTTTGTTGGCGTCAGCGCTCGGTTGGCATGGGGATCGTTGCTGAGGTGGTGAGCCTTACAGTGGTTTTCACAGTCGTCATCAATGGTTGGAATCGTCAATGACGTCTTTGTTGTCGTTGTACTGCACCGTTTATAATCGCTGTTAGCGCTCGAGTTTCCACCTGTCGACCAGGCGATGCTCTCTGACGACGAGCCACTACTCCGCTCAATTGTCATCCTCGGCGTTGCTAAGGTAAAGGCACAGGTGAACTTGCTGGTCATATTGGCTGAACTGCAAAATTTTCGTAGCTACACTGAGTTTCAAAACTGCCTCCAAAACTGATATTATCTAAAAATGCGGGAGACGCATATAAAAGGAGGAATATGGCTTTGTGTAAGCAGTGAGAGACTTGGCTCGACAACTTTTTCAAGTCTCTGATGTGGTACACACGGATACAAGTACATAAAAGCTATATTTTTGCGCCGCGTTTGTTTTACTGAAAAGTGTAAAACAGTTTTAAAATTATTTTTCACTGTCCTTTCCAGTTTAGTTCGAAATCACATCATGTGCGAAATTCTGTGCAAATTCTGTGCAGAACTTCTGTAAATCAACAAGCTGTAAATTCTGTGCAAAAACAGAAAAATCAGAGACTGCAAAACATTGTTTCATGTGGTTTTATCGTTGCTAACGTACGCATCGCTGTGTACACACCAGCACCAGTGAAAAAAGGTGTTGTCTTCCGTTGATTTTCAGCCTTTTTACCAAACTCAAGTGGCAAAACTGTCTGTCCCGTGAGTCAAGGAGACCTGGCGTTCCCTAATGCCTCTGCGATACACTTTGTTCTGGGCAAACCGGTATCAGCGATCTGAAGTCTGATCGTTATTTTAGTGGTTTTAGTGGTCGCTAAATGCCCGAAATACCGCAAATGTTGAAGTTTTAATTGTCTACAAAGTACATGTGCAACCGAAATAGTGAATAAACAACGCAAAAATATGGCTTTTATGTACTTGTATCCGTGTGTACCACATCAGAGACTTGAAAAGAGTTGTCGAGCCAAGTCTCTCACTGCTTACACAAAGCCATATTCCTCCTTTTATATGCGTCTCCCGCATTTTTAGATACCGTAAAGTCTTGCATATAAGGACTCCTTATATAAATTTGAAAATCAAAAATTTCTGAAAAAAGTGGTATTTCGTGTGACAACCTTATAAGTGGGAGGAGGTCTTATGAAGCGAACATTAGGAATTTCGGGCCTTATAAACGGGGTAGGATTTTGACCAAGTCAAAATTTTGAATTTTTTGGTTTCCCGCCGTGTGACACTCCGCCCACTTTTGGGTGGGGGTCTTATAAGTGGGAGGAACCTTATATGCAAGACTTTACGGTAATATTCTGACTTTTAAATAAGTCCCGAAGGTCGAACCAAATTCACATCTCGTTGGTCACACATTCTTCTGAACCCCGGATACCTCAGGGTTTTCATTTTTCGTTTTTTGGGCCGATTTCGCCTATGCTATTTCTACGGCCGATTTGCCCGACATCGTCACGATTCAGTATCTAGAATTGCTCACATAAGAAAACTGACCCAAAAGCCGTGATCGGCGCAATGAATTACCATGGACAACACAGTTTTTTGGATTTGGACCGATTTCGCTAATTTCCACGGCGGTTCGCCCGAAATCGTCACGATTCAGTATCTAGAGTTGCTCACATAAAAAACTAACCCAAAATCCGTGATCAGCGCTTTGAATTACCCTGGGAAACACACTTTTCTTCTTTTTCGTTTTGGGACCGATTTCGCCAACTTCCACGGCCGATTCGCCCGAAATCGTCACGATTCAGTATCTAGAGTTGCTCACATAAGAAACTAACCCAAAATTTGGGATCAGTGCATTGAATTACCCTGAAAAACACCCTTTTCTTGTTTTTCGTTCCTGGACCGATTTCGCAAACTTCCACGGCCGATTCGCTTGAAATCGACACGATTCAGCATCTAGAGTTGCTCACGTAAAAAACTAATCAAAATTCGTGATCAGCGCCTTGAATTACCCTGGAAAACACCCTTTTCTTGTTTTACGTTCCTGGACCGATTTCGCCAACTTCCACGGCGGTTCGCCCGAAATCGTCACGATTCAGTATCTAGAGTTGCTCACATAAAAAACTAACCCAAAATCCGTGATCAGCGCATTGAATTACCCTGGGAAACACACTTTTCTTGTTTTTCGTTTTGGGACCGATTTCGCCTACTTCCACGGCCGATTCGCCCGAAATCGTCACGATTCAGTATCTAGAGTTGCTCACATAAGAAACTAACCCAAAATCCGGGATCAGTGCATTGAATTACCCTGAAAACACCCTTTTCTGGTTTTTCGTTTCTGGACCGATTTCGCCAATTTCCACGGCCGATTCGCCCGAAATCGTCACGATTTAGCATCTAGAGTTGTTCACATAAGAAACCTAACCGAAAATCCGTGATCAGCGCATTGAATTACCCTGGATAACACCCTTTTCTTGTTTTTCGTTCCTGGACCGATTTCGCCAACTTCCACGGCCGATTCGCCCGAAATCGACACGATTCAGCAGCTAGAGTTGCTCACGTTAGAAAACTAACCCAAAATTCGTGATCAGCGCATTGAGTTACCCTGGAAAACACCCTTTTCTTGTTTTTCGTTCCTGGACCGCTTCGCCAATTTCCACGGCCGATTCGCCCGAAATCGTCACAATTCAGCATCTAGAGTTGCTCACGTAAAAAACTAATCAAAATTCGTGATCAGCGCCTTGAATTACCCTGGAAAACACCCTTTTCTTGTTTTACGTTCCTGGACCGATTTCGCCAACTTCCACGGCGGTTCGCCCGAAATCGTCACGATTCAGTATCTAGAGTTGCTCACATAAAAAACTAACCCAAAATCCGTGATCAGCGCATTGAATTACCCTTGGAAACA